>WSTH01001540.1:0-11988 GCA_019616345.1 Ceratobasidium sp. 395
CTTTCCACAAGGTAGATAGCTCTTTGGGCTTTTTGGGCTCTGCAGAGCCCAAAGAGCCCGCCATGAGTTTGCAGATGCAGACTCACTTAAGTGGCTAACGCTACAATAGTTAAAACAATGCATGGCATGCTCATAAGGTAGCTGTCCGTATTCAGCACCAACCCTGTTGGGTGCTGTAACACATTACAAAATTGTACAGACACACCTCCTGTCTGAGTCCATCAGTATCTCTGCCCATTCTTATCTAAACGCATCAAGAGCTGCAGCGGAATGTAGCTGACAGGATTCTCCACAAATTGCATATACTCGTGTAGCTTCATAAGGCGTGATTCTGCTGATAAAGCTTGCACAAGTTTCAGACGCGTTACAATTGTATTGTTTTGTTGCTAACTGTATGTAGAGGAAAGGGTCTACAGTAGACTTCTGTAGACATCCCCTGTCTACATAGACTTCTGTAGACCTCATACTTTTCTTGAACACTTCCTGTAGACCCAACACCCACTATAGACCTGTAGACATGTATGCCTTGGGGGATTTTCAACTGAAAGTGCTGGGTCTGAGAATTCATTTTGCAATTTCCTCACTTAATTTTGATCCAATCAAAATTCTGATTAAACATTGATAGATTGCGATGTGATCTGCACCTTTTGTATTTTGAGGCTCAATTTGAAATTTACCATATGTAGCAAGTGAGTTAGAGTCCCATCTGAGACTGATGTAAGAGCTAAAACTCATCGCATGACCTTCTATAGTAGCCCATTAAATGCGTCAACTCAGAGGACTCTTTCAGTTTTTTTGTTTATATTATCTTACTTTTCCCTACAGAGAGCGAGCTACTTCTTGCCTCCAAAAATACTCCCCCAGGCGTGCTGGCCCTTTAACTCCGTGCAGAAGACATCTTTGTGGGTGAATGATAGCTCCATTGAACTCTAGACACCTAAAAACCCTACTATGACTCAACATCTCACTCACAGATGTCACCAAACTATGTGAGCCATGCCTTGGGCAAGGCAATCTGTTGCATTTCAGCTGAATCAGGACCCAGGCTGGTCCCGGGGTACAATGCACATGTAAGTGCATCCCTCTATACCTTGTGGATAGGGTAAAAAGACTCCCTGAATGTGTTTAGCACCTTGTGTAGACTCAAAAATCCCTCTGTGGGTGGGTACCAGGGATAAAATGCCAAAAATCTCCTTGAGCAGCAGTATAACCCAGATTTAGTAGCCTAAGACCTCTTCAAATCGCTTGAAAAAATGTCAGTAGCATTACAACAGCTAATCGCACCGTTTCCGCACAAGGGACGAGCATTTTCACGGTGGGATTTGCTAGTCTCTGTGGCGCATCTAGGGGGTCTAGCTCCTTTATTTCATCTGTAACTTATTGTCTACGGGGTCTGGACTTTTCTAAGTAACTCCATTACATTCACCGCACCGGTGCGCGTCGAACGGTATACATATGTACCATATACAGTCCGTATTGGATGGGTGGTGGTGAGTTTAGCTCTCAAGCAGGCTGCTGTTTGATTAGCAGCCTGGGTTAAGGGGCGCATGCATCACTTGCAGATCGTTTGACGTGCGAGTGTGTCACGAGATCAATGGCCACGTGACAGCTGTTTGTTTACTCGTGCACATCACTTCCTTGTCCACGTCCACCGCTCGTCGACGCCCGCGTTCGCCGTCTTTATACAACTCCTCCCCCTGGTTGTCAGAAACGCGCGCGTAAGGGACCACGTCCACTCCCTCGAGCCCGGCACGCATCGGCGAATCAACATCAACATACGCCGTCTGGACGTCCGCTCGCGCTCACACGCATGCGCCCGACACGGGGCGTGTGAACGGTATGTTCTCCACCCGCCACCTCAATTCGAACGTTAACCGTGCGCACCATCCTTACTGATTCTGGCTTACCCGCTCGCGCCCGCAACTCGCCCTTGGTGCCACTCCCCGCACGTGCTCCCAACGTGCTCCCGGATTGCAGCCCGCCGCCACCAACCTCAGCCTCGCTCGGCCCCGCCGACATTTGGCCTGCGAATATGCTGTTCACGGTGCGTGTTCCCTTATGCCCTGCCCACACCCCACGCTCACCTTTTTGCAGGGATGCGCCTGCACCTGCCGGCGCGCTGCTGGCGCGTCGCGTCTGCCCGGCCGCATTAATTGTACGTAGTCACGCCAAGCGATCCCTACGCTGACCACTCTCCGCTGTGTCAGTTGGCCACGCACGAGTGCGCGTGTCCCGGGCTGGCTGGCTAAGTGACGCATACCGAGCCCGCACGTCCGCGCCAACCGTGCGCAGCTGCACCCAGCGATTATGCTGGGTGATGCTTAGCTCCCGCTCCCGTTCCTGCGCTGCCCACACCCCGCACCTCGGCTCGGCCGCCCCGCAACTGCGCATGCGTGGGCCTTTCCGGACACGCCTAGATTTAACGCGTCCCGTCGTGTAGCCACCCGCGCATTAGCATTTTTGCACCCCACCCGTTTGCGAACCCCTATGTCGCGTGAGCGCGGTGGCCGTCAGCGCTGTAGTACCATGCCTGGTCGCCCGCCATTGCGTGCTCCTCCCGGCTATGCTCATTCGCGACCCCATGCAGACACATGTGTTTATTTGCTAGTTACATATCAATATATATTTATCGTTATCCATTACTGTGAACATAAATATAATCTAAATGAGGGTTAACAAACCCCCGTGCTGGAATCTATATTCTACCGTAGACTACGTAGACCGTAGCTCTACGACGTCTACGGAAGGTCTACGGGAGTCTACATACTCCCGTAGACGTTTTCCATTTTCCTGATGAACCGCGTTTAGACGCCCCGGAACTAGTGCTCCGCGCATATAAACCTATTCGACAAAACGGACCCAGGGGATTCACTTTTGGCGTAAAGATCCCAGACACGATGCGTGTTTGATTGCAGCCGCGCGGGGCCGAGTCGAGTCGCATTGCTGGCGGGTTAGGCGTCGGTATCGTGATTCATAGGGTGAAGCGCACGCGCGAGGAGGAGCGGACGGGCGCAGGGAGTCCAAAAGCCACGCTCGAAAGCGATAATCATCCAGATGCGGGGCGAATCGATAATTTTGTCGGGCAGTTACACATGAAAAACGTGTTTTGGACGCAGAAAAGCAGGCCGTGAGGCGCATGAGATTGCGCCGTGCGGTGTCTAGTTGGTTGTGGCGAGTTTGCTCGCAACACGCGTGCGCTGGGGTAGAATTTTACACGCGCTGATGCAGCGCGCAAATATATCTGTTACCTCGAGCTGCGAAAGCTCGAGGCTTATGAGGACACTCTCGTGTCCTGAATTAGCGTAAAATCGACGGTTCAAGAGATACGCTCACCAGTTTAAGCCGAGTGGGTCTATTTTGAACCCGGGCTAGCAAAGTATCGCTGATAACGCCGTACACTGAGTGCTACGGCCCGACTAGAGAAGGGAGGAGAGAGGGGACACCGAGAGACCCGGTTGTGATAATACCTCAAGCGGTGCGGAACCGCAAGGGTTTTTGACGCGTATTGATCGATCCGCATAGTGGAAAGGTGAGTGTGCCACCGAATAAATAACCCAAGCGGCTATCACCGCGAGGATGTTTGTTCCTGTAAGAATTATAGACTATAGAAGGAACCAAATCAGTGTTCATTCGAATAGACAAGAAACAGGTACCTACAAAAGAACTGTCCGAATCAACCTCGAGCAAAACTCACAAACCATTCACCTGGCACGTAAAGGGCGGAAACACCGCGCGCATGAGATCACGGATATGTCGTGTCTCGTTGAGTCGCGTCCTCGGCGGGCAAAGCGGTCGTGCCGTGGTCTACGGGGCTATACACGTGGCAATTCGTGTTAGCGCGCCTTGTCCGAGGCCAGAAGCCGACCGAATAAATTGGGAGGGCGCGTCAAGACGAACGAGAGACGTTTGGACGGGTGGAGAGATTGGAACGGGGTCGCGTGCAAACTCGGGTAGTTGAACGCGTATTGCCCCGGGGGATTTGAGCCACCCACGCATCGTGTGTTACGGCCAGTTTTGCGCTGGTGACGAGGGCCGATTGGCGTACGCGAAATAAGAGGCAAGTTGTGGGGTTGGCGCTAGGGAGAATACCTCGAGCTGTCTAAGCACCGCGAGGATTTGGTTCGAGACCAGGCAATCAGTTGGTTTTAAGCGTGTCGCAGTGTCTCGGCCGGATTGTATCGAGCCGAATCGCGTTTGCGACGAGTTGGCACCAGTGACGGCGTATCGGGCGAGGCGGGGTGAAGCGGTGGTCGTCCAGCCACGATTTGAGTACCCGGTGGGAGTCCAGGGAATTCAGCTCGTGTAGTGTTGCAAAGAGTCACATGAGGGGCTGGTTTGATGTCGGATTTGACGCGCCAGGCTTGGCTCGAAGAGGAAGGTGTGGCAGCAGATCGCGGGAGAGTGAGGTCGAGCGCGGGAGGTGAATTGTGGCCGGTTTGCCGCCGGCCGAAGTGAAAATACATTGAACGCGCGCGCCGTAACGTGCCCGTATTGTTAAAAATTGCCTGTGGATTAAATAAAGTCAGCAATGGGATTGCACAGAAGACTAATTTTGACGTACGTACCGTGGGACCCAATCTTGGTCAAACGAATTAGCAGATGAGGGCGGTAATATGGGGTCTCAAATGTAGCGCCACGGAAACCGGGCGTCTCGATAATTTGTTTGAAAAATTAGACGCGAGCGGCGGTATTGTGGCGGGAAAACTTGAATACGCAAGAAGGTATGATCACGGCCAACCCTGTCTCGTATAGCCGCCTTCTTGGCGGATCGGGCGGTCGTGGGTCGGTTGACGGCAGGCGGATGCGGCGGGACGATTGGATGAGTCAACTCGAGGAGTGGCACGAAGAAGAGGCGTGCGAGAGAGGATATGGGGCATGTTTACTGAGAGATTGCGTGAACGGGCGTGGAATTGCACACGCGCCCCTATAATACGGACACCATCGTGTCCCTACTTGGGTGCTCGAGTCGAGATGGGAGAGCGGGGGCGGAGCGCAAGAGGCTGAAGTGGCCACCGGACAAATACCTCGAACGGCGCAGCACCGCGAGGGGTTTTGTTCGAGTTTACATGAGCCGCTGGTGCAATCACAGCCAGTAAGTGCCCCGGCTAGTCTTATTCTTGGCGGATCGGACTGTTGTGGATCGATTGAGGGCCGGCGGAATGTGGTGGAACGACCTGATGAGTTGGCACGGGGATTGAGCACGAAGGATGCACACGAGAGGGGATAAGGGGGCGGGTTTGCCCGCGGATCACGAATGGGCGTGAGAATTGAACATGCGCTGCACTCAGCGTGCGTATCTATGACCTCGAGCTGTCAAAGCTCGAGGCATGACGGGACACGAGTGTGTCCCCGTACTTAGCTTATAATCAGCTATTTGGTCGTTACACTCACCCTTTTAGGCCAAGCGGGGCGTGCTAAGCCACGAAGTTCAGCGGCGCTGGCGATATTCATCAAGAACACCGGCCACGTTGCTGACATTGAGTGCTGAGACTCGAATCGGGAGGAGGGAAGGGCCAGGGAGAATGGTGAGAGGTTAGATTATGACGATACCTCGAGCGGTCCCGGCACCGCGAGGATTTTGGGTTCGGTTTGAGCGACCAAGTGTTGAGGGTTATTTCTGACGCACCCTGCGCACGCAGGACGAGGGCGCAGTGCGTCTGGGTACGATGTCGGGCCTGAATGGCAATCACTGTTCCAGTGATGATTCGACATGCTGCCGAGGGGTTAAATTAACGAAAATCGTTGAGTTAGATATTCATGTACTAACCGATAACTCGGGATCCCGATCGTGGTTTACTTACGAGGTGGTCGTGGCGCTACCGTTACGACAAGTCGCGAGTCGAAACCCCTCCAGGGCGTACTGGATATTGCCTAGGGCAGCGCGGCCGGTCAAGTGAGGGGTGTAGTGGATGATTATCGGGCAGGCGGGTGAATGGAGGCGACCCGCGCCCTGTACACAATATGGCTGACTGTGCGGATCCTGGCCGCGCTTGCGCAGCCACACGGCGCTTACGCCCCGGACCCTCTCACCGGACTTCACCCCAGATTTGTCAAGGGCAAGACGAGAAAAAAAGGGGGAGAAAAGGCGTAGAACAGCATCAACCAACAGGGTGAATGATATATACATACCTTCTTGGATATTAATAAGTGAGACAAGAGCCGGCGCCGGATGTCGGGGCGTGTTTGTATCTTGTCCGGGCTATTCGGTTCCTCGTGGCGCTTTGTATAACCATATCCGGGTCATGTACAGTACTGTTTGATTATAAATGATCTATTTATGGATACATTCATTCACGTCGATCCTTCAACGCCGCATTTAGCGGTGCATGGGCTAGTCCAAGTGACTAACGCATATAGCGTTATTCGGCACTGTCAACGCTAAGGCGAGCTCGCGTTTCGTACAGATACTAGCATACTCACCTTGTTCTGCCTTCCGCTACCCTACCTCTTCCACAACTCCATCTAACCAACCGCCCCCAAAAATAAATAAGGTCGGCCCTCCTCGCCTCCCTCAAGCTTAGACTGGGATAATCACCGCCTCGCGCGTCAACCATGCGGGTTTGCAAAACGTTCCAGGTGTCGCGTCTAGTGTCGTCGTTCCATCTAGCCAGTGTAGGTTACGATGTATGCACGTTCAGGGGTTGCAGCCAATGAATCCGATAATTCGGACGAGGATCGTTGGTAAGTGAAATGATTACAAAGTTCGGCGGCATACTCACCCGCAGCTGCAGGGTCTGGAAACCACGCGGATGGTAAGTGGTGTGGGGATGAACGGAATGACGAGTACAACAATGATGATAGCAAAACGAAAGATAGCCGGACAAAGACTGGAATCCAGGTTGTAATTGAAAGTAAATAAACGTGATACACGAGTCAACGCATTACTTACCTATTCTATATGCTCCAGAATACATATAGACCGTGGCCGAGCTTGACGACGACATGGCCAAGGTTAAGCCAGATTACATTAAAATCAGGCAACTCCCGCCGAAGGCAAACAGGAAGACGCACAAGTTGAAGAGGACATGAAGGTGAAAATGAAGCCGACGGTGATGGCAGGAGCGCAAAAGAACATCGTACGTGTAAGTAGAATTTTTTCCAGTGAAATACCATAAACTCACCTTCAAGCTCGTAGCCCCACACGCTCAAGTGCTGGCTGAGCATGTACAATTTCATACAGACGGACGAGGCGGGGTGCCTTGTCCCTGAATACGACGAGCTCACCGGTGGCCCAAAGTACATGGTCAACAGGTGTCTTATCCCTCACTTGGACCGTAGTTTCACTGAGAATTTCGACGAAGGGTGGGGCAAGCAGTTCTATGCCGTCGCCAAGGATCTTTCACACATAAAATTACTTAGCAAGCATATCTCTTAAAGATTTCTGTAAGGTTTTGGTGATGGGCGGGTGTATGGCGACGAGAGATGTGTGAACATGGAATAAAGAAGAGAAGAAGGAGGAGGCGAGGGCAAAGAAGAACCCAAACTCGAGCCGGGCGCTCCGAAAAAATACAATGAGTAAGGACAGTTTTAATTTCATCCAGCGACTCACATTGAAATAGCAAGCCGAGCGCCGTGGTAAGCCCCCCGATAAATCCAAGCTCAACCCCGATCATTTTGAGGTGTTAGTCGACCCAGGAAACCAGTTCTCCAAATGACCAGATCTGGATGACAAGCCTTTTCGCATTGTGCATGAACCTGAGTTTTGTACAAACATGGCGAGAGAATTTGAGCTGATAAAATCTAATACTCATCATTGTGTAGTTTGTTGAACTCCCGACCGCGTTTGACGTTGGTTTTAAGACTGGGAAGCAAACAACCGGTAGCCAGCAGTGTACCGAGCTTAAGTATCGTTTCGTCAACGTACCGGCCATGAAGCCCATGAAGCGGAGGCGGAAGTTTTGGAAGGGGGCTTTAGCTGTGAATGGGGGCACCCAAATGAACAACGTACCTCGTGTTCACGTATCGACAACTGCGCCACTGTGATACCACAGGGCTGAAAGCCAATCAGTTCATCTAGCAGAACGAACCAGACCCCCACAAATACCTGGCCGAAGCTCCAGAGGACCTAGAGCTGATCCCACCACTCCCTCACGTGCAGTCTGCCCCTGCTCGTTCTTGACAGACCCCGCTCGCGCTCGAACTCCTGCCCCAGTTTCTTACTCGCGCTCCAGCTCCGGCTGACAGTCCCATTCCGCTTGCCGCCCTTGCTACCATCCCTAAACACGACCCCAGCTCGAGCCCGAACCAGAGCCCGAACAGAGTCGACATCTGTTCCTTGCCCCCCAAGCTCAGACGCGAGCCTGAACCAGCTCCGGCGACTCGACAGAACAAGAAAGAGCAAAAGAGGGCAATCAAGACGGAGGAGAGAGAGGCGGCAGAGGCAGCAAAAATGGCGGAGGTGGCAACGGTGGTGGAGGGAGCAAAAGGTGCAGTGTCAAAAACCAAAGAAAGAGGGCGGAAGGAAGGGGAAGCAGGGGAAGAATGCTTCGATGCTGGAGGCTCGAGCGTCCGTCAACCCGCCCTCGCCCGTCACTGCTCCATCCAACCAGAACCGCCACCCACGTCCCCGTTACCGCCATCCTCACCATCTTCGTCAGGCTCGCCGTCCTCGCCATCCATATCATCCCAACTATCCACGTCCCCTCCATCTGCTTTGTTGAAATCGACTTCCCCGCGTAACCGGAGCAGTGCGGTTGGGCAATGTCTCGGTGCAGGCCGAGGAGTTCTCTAATTGTCTGGGCATCTGTTTTGGGTTGCTGAGAAGCAAACATTAATCGCCCTCATGGTCTGAGGGTGTGGCAGGCCGAGAGCGCCAGGTCGAGTGGGATTGTTTGCGACACAGGACGGGCGCAGGAGGTAGGGTAGGTGAGTTCTGGGGCGAAGAGAAGGCTAACCACGAGCCGATTGAGCCTATATAGGGGTGCAAGGCAGACCTAGATTCGGATTTAGCTGCAGAACGAGACCAAGACCGAGCCATTAGAGATCCAGAATGAGAGCAAGATAGACGCAGACAGTGACCGAGATTGAGAGCGTCCGCGAGCTCGTGGAGGAGTAGATTCAAACGGAGAATCAGAATTATTCAATTCTTCGCGCTGGTTTTCGGATCGAGAACGCGAGCATGACATTTCTTGCCCTAAAATGAGCATTTAATTCCGCTCCAAACGCGCAAAGTTTATTAGTACTTGCCTTACGAGCAGTTTCGAGCGCCTTCTGGAGATTATCGGCACGCTGCATCGCGGGAAAGGGGACACGGGAGGGGGCAGAGGCGGATAGGGGCTTGGCGCGGTCATGGCGAAGTTCAAGTTGCGCGACTTGGACGTGAGTCTGGTCGGCGGGCGATTTGAAATTGATCTGTTGATCGCCCTGGCGATCCGGTTCCCTTTGGGGCCTAGTTTGACCCTGGTTGGGCCAGCCTATCTTATCTATTTAATTTATATTACATGTCATTTGCTATCGTCTCCCCGGCTTTACCCCGGCCCCTCGCTTACTCCCTCGTCCAGCGTCCTACAAAACCGGGGTGAAGTCCGGTGTTACGACTGGCCATCGAGGGCTGATTGCGCTCGGGCTCGTTAGCCACCATAGCCTAAGTTAAGTTTTCTTTCATTAAACTCAAACCAGTCAATTTAAATAATTACCTTTTTTTGTTGCAAGGAGGGCTCGACTCTGAGAGCACGATCCGCTTTGCCTTATAAAGTGGTTGCGCCATAGGCTTTGGCGAATCGTCCGAATCGTCGTTGCCATCCTCGTCCGACGACCGGGACTTGGAGTCGTCATCCCTCGACTCGGGGTTGTTAACATCTGGGGACGCTTAGTAACTTTTTGTAATGCTTGAATACAAAACTCACTTTTGTTCTTGTCCGACTCGTCTAACTCTGGATGCTCAATCCCGTTGAGCAAATTGTCGGCGCGGCGCACATGCCCTCAGCAATTGTCTCCTCACGGCCTTCACTATTCCTTATTGTCTCACGTCCCAGTTCAATTGTCAGTACGTCCTCTTCTTTCTTTTTTCTTTTTATTTTGTGTACCGCTCGAGTCTATTTGATACTTTATGTACGCACAGTCATTAATTCATCATCTTCTCTAGTGCTGATGGCTCCGCGCAGTCTCAAGCTAACAAGCACTTGTTTATTTTAATATATGCGTGGATCTAGGAAGGAGAGGGGTTGCGAAGTGCGGCAATTCTTAGAACCGGAGGGTTCTACCGAACCTGGGGGCACGATACCAGGTTACTTGCAACCGAGTACCAGTCCACACGGACTGGCAAAATCCAATCTCATCAAGCCGTTATTTTCCCATTTAAGCTCTTCCTCCACTGCTAGGAGATCCACGCCCTACGCCTTTGCCAAATTACGCAAGATGAAAAAGAAAATGTTTTACATTTGTGACGTCAATATACACAATATGCAAAATAACTGGTCTAGGGGCTGCAAGTTTGACTAGGCGTATTAGGACAAGTTGTTTGTGCAAATGGTTAATAAGCCCCGCATATTCTATTGCCTCTCCCGTTGCTGGATACGGCTCCAGTACTCCTCCTCAAACCTGGTTCGGATTGAGTTAGGCAGCCAAGCCATACTCACATCGACTTCGCCTGTTGTGGGCTCCATTGACTCAGTTGGCTCGGCCCATCCTACAATCGGTCCTGACGCAAAAAGTACGACTGAGCGAATTCCGAAGCTCAGTACAGACTGAGCCCGGAATGCACGACTGGCATGGTTCCGTGATATCCATTGTAGAGATTGTTGCTGCTCTGGGAGGGCTCGGTCTTGTATGAAAAGCCGGTGCATAATGTCCATAGCAATGTTGTGGCGCTCAAATCGCTGTGCATAAGGCTCGAGAGCTCTCGAGACAACTGTGTGTGGGATACGAAGAACTTCCCACATGTACCGAACCGCATCCAGTTCGGTGATGTCGGCTGGGTGAGTGAATGAGGTGGCATGGAAAATATTACTTGACTCCAATAGAGTGGCCGTAGGTTCTGGATCCTCTGCTGCACGGTCCAACCTTCGCACCATTTCGCGGTATCGGCCTGGTCGCCCCAGCACAGCGTGTATACGCTGGAAAAGTGATGCATAATGCTCCGGATACGTGCCACGCAATGTATCATGCATGCGCACCAGTGCATCAAAAAATAACTGGACGGTGTAGTCGACGTGGTTGTAGACACCGTTTGCTCCCAGCAATACGCCAGGGGATCGCCTCGATAGTTGAGCAACCGGATGAGTGGTATTGTGGGTCTGCTCGGCAACAAAGGAACTAACTGCTGTTTGTAATGGCGACCAGCGGCTCCGGTCACGTGGCGGTTGTGCCTGCAGTAGCAGTAGCTGCAGCCGTGTGATGTCGCCCACTTCTCGGTTACGCCCTGTTGAGAAAATCGACGCAATCTCCTCATCCCCAAGCCTATCCCATAACCTGAGCCCCTCCGATCCACGATTGCGTAACCAGTGGAGGCCGCGCACCAACACCCACTCCCCTTGTTCACTCGGTGGCTGCTGTATGTACTGCGGCGGTTGCGTGGATACCAGTTGTTGATTGGATGCTGCACCTTGGATGGGTGCTGCTGGTGCCGGTCGCGCACCATCAGGAGATGTTGGCGCAGTCTTGCGTTTCTCGCCTGCTGTGAGTGCTGGACGGCCAGTCTCCGTTGTTGTATCCCGATTGGCCGCAGCTGCATACGATCTCGCCCGGTCTTCACCCCTCTTGCGGAGCTTGCCTCCACTTCTCTCCTCCGCTGCCTCCCGGTTGGCCTCTTTTTCGAGTGCTGCGATTGACAGCCATTCTTCGTCGAACTCGATGAATTGACGCTCATACATCTGCTGCGCAAGAGCCTCTTCAGCGACCGTCGTAACGACTGGTCGACGAGGGTCGTTGCAACGACGGTAATCGGTTAACGACCCTCGTCGCGTCGGATACGTTGAGCGACCTGTTACCGACGGCCTACGAGGGTCGATGCGACGACAGGACCGCAAGTATGCCAGTGTAGCGGTGTCT
>WSTH01001541.1:0-11987 GCA_019616345.1 Ceratobasidium sp. 395
CCACTTCCGCTGCAGATATCGAGAATATTCCGAGGTCCAGCTCCCGCGTTTATTTTTGATAAAGGGGCCATGTAGTTACCGCCTATTAAAAGTAAGCATGCTTGGATGTATGGTAGCTGGGCGTGGTGGTAGCTCACCGGCCATGATTTTGATTGCTTCATGCTGGTAGCTTAACCGCTTGTGTTCTTCCTTATCGTTCCTAGAACAAGTGATTCAGCCGCCGACCTCAGTGCTGAACGCGAAGGGAAATGGTTTACGGAAGCACATAGTTGCTATTCGTGCCGTGAAACTGTCGACCATGAAGCATGCGTACACTTGGAGGGAGAGATGGGTGGGTCAACATCGTTTTTTACTTCGGGCTCGTGTTGAAGACGGAATGAAGGGCGAAGATCTTGTTGAAAGGTAATTGCGCCCTCTCATCGAATCCACTTATAGCTGGAGCGAGAACGGGCGCATTAACCGGACGAGAACACTGTCGTTTACCGGTCTGCACGTGTCCTGGATTCGCGGTCTTCTGAAGTTCCAGCTGAGACAGTCGTGAGTAAGGGCTCTCAATGGGTCTGAAAACCATCGTGTGATTTCGGACGAATCGCCCTTGACGCGAGCTCTGGGTGAAAATAGAGGTGCGTTGGAGCGCATATTAACACCGACTTGAAAACATATATAGCTCATACATAAGGAAGGTTTCATATTGTCAAGCGTTTCAGCTGTTGTTTCCCAATCCATAAGTGCGTTGTGCACCTCATAGGTCGTAAAGCTCCGTAGAATGGGTGTCGGGATTTACGTTCGCAGAATCTAGTGTAGATACCCATAGTGTACGCCAATGTGCCAAACACGGATTCCGTTTCTTTCACAATAATCATTTGGCTGACGAATGAATTCTTTCTGTAAAGGCCGTTGGCCACGTTGTACGTATGAAGGACAACAAGAGTGTGTGTCTATGGCATTTTGACTTGAGCCGTCGGCAATCAGTTGGGAAGGATGATTAAAGTTAGGTCATTTGATTGGGTTCTTGGCTGGCTCTTAGAGGAGTTATTTGCCGCAAGGCAACACGATCCAAGAGGAGCCTAGCTCTTGCGCGCGTACAAGCCAGCAGTAACGCAAGAATAGCGCATATATAGCACTAACTTACTACAAAGTTGCTCTGATTGACATGAGTCAGAGAGCTGATTTTTGTGACTTCTCAGCCCATACAAAGTGATAGGGAGACTCAAGTTTCCACTTCTTTCCGTCCTCCAGCTCCTTGGAAAGTCGAATCACCATGTCATCCACTTGGTCTCCTGAAAGAACCCCTTCATCAATGAGAGAGGGACGAAAGCCTTTAATGAGCTCGGTAGTACAGTGCTGAAGGAGCTTTCCCGCATTTTGCCCAGCAACATCTATAGTAGATGTGTATTGGTTGTGAGTATTATCCTATGAGCGCTACGACGACTTACCATCTGTCCAGACTCCGATAGGAATCACAAGTCTTTTTTCGTTAACGTTGGTCCACATAGATGGTGAGTTGCGGAGGTCAGTTGCAATTCTAGTAGCAATAGACCAGGAACCTTTCGAGCTGGTTGGAGCTGCTGGTGCTCGAGAAGCTTCAATGTGTCCAATACTCGAGATTGCCTTGATACTCTCCGTCATTACTGGAGGATCTAAACCTATACTTGACGCATTCTCCCCAGGCTCAACCAAAAGAATCAATCCCCCTCGTAGACCTTTGTATCAGCTACTAGGCGAAAGGTACAAAAGGGTCAACTCACCTGGCTGTAGGACCCGGTGTATTTCCTTATATATGGCTTCCCTTTCCTGGACCTACCGATGCATGACAGGACGAATGAGCAGCATTTAAAGAGCGCTGAATAGTGTACTGTACGCTAGGAACAACTCGCATCTGTACGACGTCAAACGATGCTTTTTTGAATGGAAGTGGCTTTGCTTGTGATGGTTTAGTTCCTGTAGAAAAGAGCTTCAATTGGGAAATTACTCACTGATGTCGCCTATCACAAATCGCGAATTGTTTGGGATCTCGGATTGACTGGAGAAATCAGTCGTTTGTGTGCTACATGCACACTGGGATGACCACACACCTTAGACCTGGGTCACTTAGGTCAATACCAATTACCTCTGCTTTCGGAAATTCTTTTGCAATCTGCCCAGCTCAGTTTTGTTTGGATCGTGATGGAGTCCAGTATTGAGTACGGCTACAAACCTCCAGTATCCATTGCCCACTGCCGCTAGCAATGTCGAGAATACGTCGTGGCCCGGTCCCTGCGTTCAACTCGGGTAGTGGGGCTGTATAGTTGGAGCCTGTGATAGTCTGTAAGTTAGGATGTTCGGCGATCCAGCGGTGCCCATGAGTTAACATACCTAGCATGATTTTCATAGCTTCATGCTGGTGGTTTAGTCGAGCATGCTCTCCTTCGTCGTTCCTAATTATGTGTGATTCTCAAACCAATGAGTCCAAAGGAACAAGTGGGGGTAGCTTACGGGAGCCCATAGTTGCTGTTCGTATCGTGAAACTGACGACCGTGGCGAACACGTACGTTCGGGGAGGGCAGTATATCGGCCGTCATATTGTCTCTCAACTGACGTCGTTGACGAAGGCTAGGAACTAGCACGAGGCGTAGACCAGGCTAATCCTGCTTTATACATGGCCACATCGGACTCTCCACGATGGGCGCAAGCCTCTTGCCCAAAGGTCTTCTCCATCATAATAGAAGGTAGGCCGCATATTCCCAACTATTGCTGATGTAAAGCATTACTCCTACAAACAAGGTAGCAGGCAGGTTAGAATCAGTGACGGTTCGCTAGCCGGTCGCCATGTTAAGCTCCGATTGAAGCGCATATACGATGCAAATATCAGTTGGATTTGAATAAACACGCACGCCCAAGGCTAGTTACATGACGAGAGCCTCCGCATTTGAGCTTCAAAAGGCATATAATGCCCTAGTTTCCAAAGTTGAACGAGTTCTGGATGACCTTCTTTGCCTGTTTATTGACGGGTGCTGGTGTACCGATTGGTGCGGTTACGTTTGCGGGAACAGTGATAGGCGACGGATCCAGTGGTGGTGAAGCCGCAGGCGCAAACGCGGGTGGAGTTTGGACCGTAGCCGGGTCGATGACAGTTACACCAGGTCCGCCTTTGAGTGCTTCCGGATGCTTCACTTGCCACTCTTTGATCCACTTTGTCATGTACGCGAGCGCGAGTTTCTGGACAGCGAGCACTGTCGGATCCGCGGTACCGAAGCGAGTGAGAAGGTCAGAGCAGTGGAAGCCATCAGAAACCGCAATAGGCTGTAGGTCGGTCGATCGACGGTTGTAAAAGTCTGCGCTGACAGTCGCCTCACGCCATGGGTCGCCTATGAAATATTAGCGAACAGAGTGCGAGCAAAGACACCTCAACTTACGCTTGCCATTAGCGAAGAACAAGCGCGGAACATTGACGTTCCATCCTTTGTATTTGGTGTTGATGTTTAATGTATTAGGGAAGCGAGGCTTGGGGAATGCTGTAGGATAGAAGTATGTGCATTGGCGCTGAAGCCGAGATTAAGATAACTTCAGGACAGGGACCGGCATTACGCACCATGTCATATGGCGGGACAACCAGACGTGTAACAACCGACGGCCAACCCAGAGGTGCCCCCGCCTGCGCGAATCCTGAGAAAACATAGTGTTAGGAAAAGAATAGTGTATAATATTTAAATGGACAAACCAAACTCATTACACCTAGCGCACGAGTGAGCAAACACAATAACTTTAGCCAAAAGTACACTTACAGTAGCCAGTTCCACGAGCGCCAACTGTTATCGACTGAAGTATCTGTATAAAATGTCGTGTTGGGATTGTAAGAGCCGAGGCACTCCTCCTGGTTACTTGTCCCACAAACTGCGAATGAGTGAGCGAGTGGTAGCAATGGTCACTAGCCAATTGTACTTACCCGACGGGATATAGCCCTTCATGTAATTGCCATAAGCGGTGAGTGCGTGGTCAAGCCCCCATCCGGACGGGCCAGCAGATACACCATCCTTGACCTCAAGCGCGTCGCAAAACTGGTAGAAGCTCTGGTCCGAAGCACCAGGTTGGAGACTTTGCCTTTGTTCAGGTAGTCAATAAACTTAACGCCTATAAGTCGCGATAAAAACGCACCACATCCACATTGGATTACGAACTAACAACTCGGTTCAGTACATATAACCGAAGATGATTTCGTTAAGTGACTTACGAGTACCAGCAACATCATCAACATGGCTCAGGTTGCCCATTCCCAATGTCTCCTTGAGCTTTTGGATTTGGGGGCGGGTCCCAAATGTGAACGTGACATCAACGTAATTAACAACCTATTTCAATCGTTAGGCGTGGTTTGGTCTATAGCACCTGATAACTACCTTCTCAACGTCGGCCGAGCAATTCTTGGGCATATACTGGCGGACAGGCTCAAAATAGCCCCAGTACCAATTAATGGCTTCCACAACCGCTGAAGATGCATACCCCGCCCAGAATAGGTCTGGTTTACTGTAGGCAATATCAGAATGCAGTATTCTAAGAAGATAATGTACACAATACTTACGCGACCATTGTCCAGCTGGTAAGTGCTCCCGGGTAACTGCCACCAATCAGAATCCAAGGCGCTTTGCTAGCTGGCACTTGATCACCACCAGGCATAGGCAGATGTACATTGTTAGCAAAATAGTCGAGATCTGCCGTACAGGGTAATTAACTTTTGTTGAGTGTCGCGTTCTCGAAATGACTCACCCTCAATGGCCTGGTCTACCGATAAATACTTGAGAGATGAATCCTTCAAGTTCGGATACGGATTTGATTGACCGAAGAAACGATGTTCCAAGAAGACTTGAAATGGCATGAGATTTTGGAACTCATAAAGTGCCTTTGGTAGACATACCAACTGCACCGTTGGAAGCCTGGGCGATTTGTCCCGGTAAAGTACGATTGGTAAGATAACCCGAATAACCCTCCATGTTGGACTCTCCTGGGGTATTGAGGACCTAGCCGAAAAAAATGAGCTTCACAGACTGGATCCACTATCATAAACCTACAATTGGGCCGCCCGCTTGGTAGAACTAGTAAACGTGTTAGAAAAGTAGCCTGGTATCTAAAGAGTGTGTCTACATACTTCATACGTGAAATAGTACCTGATACAAACAGGTTACATCGCAACTACTTATTAAAACGTATACTCTTACCTCTGCTTGAAAGTTCCCAAGGATGGATTATGATGGTCAATCAACTGGTCGAAATAATAGATTGTGTCGTAAGGTGGTAGGACTTGGGTGGTTCCGTTGCTCGAGCTACACAATGACCGTAAGAAACTCGTCAAGGATTAGCTAAAAAGAGCAGCGCACCGAACCGGTAAAGTCGTAGGAGCCTCAGCCTTGGGCACTGATGGTCTAGGAGGAGTAGGTCGACCACCCAACACGCCCGTAGAGCCAACGAGGGCGAACGCAAGAGCGATAGCACGGAACAGGCCGGGCATTTTGGAAAACGAGTACCCTCCCCATCAGTCAAGCCTCGCTTTACATACTCGGCCGGACAATCGTATGGTACGGAAGGCAAGGGTACCTGCCAGACATGTGGTTCTATCCGCGGCAGTGGCAGTCACGTAGTGTAAAATTATCACCAGGCGGAGGCCGTGCCATGAGGGCGCGCGCTTCTTTGAAGTGTGCGATGTCGGGAATCGCGAGTATTCCACGCGATTGCGCGTAAATTTACCACGATCTACAGCATGGAGGAGATATTGCACGAGGTTCTCGATCTCGGGTTGTTGGATTGTATTGAGGAGATTCGTTTGCAGTTCAGAAAATGATTCGACACAAGAGGGAAAGATAAGGTCTCTGGAAGAGTCTTTTAGATGCACAATCGACGAGCGCTAGATGCTACAAAGGATGTACAGGTAGAAACACAAGATCGATCAAGCTTCTCATAACGAAGAGGCATGGACTTAGCGAAGGTGGCATAAGAGCGCGGAGGTCAAGCCTAAATCGGTAAACTCTGGCGAACAGGTCTTCATACGCCCGGCGCTAAACCGCGCCAGGGCCGTCATGTCCTGCCTAAGCTACTATATCCACATATGTAATAACACTCAAACAGCGCACTGTAATCAGGTGCTGTGCCAGAGATACAGGTTTGCATAGCCAGCATACCATATCTTAAATGCGCATCGATATAAGGGTTTTACTCGTTGCAAAAGCGGATGATCCGAGCTGGTCACACCACATAGCAGATTAACACATGTATATGCGCCTTCATTCGAAGCTAAAAAGTATGGGCTCGAGATGAAGAGTGCTCGCCAAGAGATAAATTCAACCCACATGTTTTGAGTGAAGCAGTTATCACCAAACAAGGTCATGCTTTGCTACCGGTTCAAATCCACTGGCAGTGACCTGGTTATTCGGACCTAGCGGTGCATATGCCTATGCCGTGTCTATTGAACGTGGTGCTTTACGCTCATTTAATAAGGTGTAATAGCAAATGCAACTTTACCGAAAATGGAACGCCTTAAACGTTCACCTGGTAGGTAAACTTTGTGTGACGGGTAGAACTACCGAAAACATTATTCACAGAGTATCAAGACGGGGAGTTGTATGCACACGAGGCCGCGTACCATACGAAGAAGCGCCGTACAGCCTAGATTTTAGTTGATTTTGGCTATGAGAGAACCATGTATATGATATTTGAGACAAACGCATGCATAAGCAACCTCCATTCATCTTTCACGCCAGATCTATTCCTTAACCCTCAGTCCTCAGCATTTCTATCCACACTCACGACGCGACATGCTGGTGAGATCCAAATCTAAATGATCGAAATCCTACAATTTCAGGCGCTAAGCACAGCATGGGTATCATGTGACCCGCACGCGGCTGTGCTAAGCGCGCTTGGCAACCAGCAAGCACCTTCGGGACGCCGCATCACTGCCTGCCTCAGTCGCAGCCTCAGCTCAGACACCTTCGCTGCCCGAAAACTCTTGCTCCGAGTTTTGCTGACAACCTCACTCAACATCCATCCCTCTCACGATACGATACCGCCGTCGACAGACCTTCCCCCTTTTCACTGCCTTTGACTGCCTGCGCTTGAACATAATAGCACATTGCTTGGATTAAAGGATGGTGTTGTTTAGGAGGAAACACAATACCCAGGACGAAGGTGACGAGGGCGAGGGAAAGAAGGGAAAGACTGGGTCGAAAGAGCCTGCCAGTGAGTTTAGTTTTTTTATGATGTATATCTCGTACCGCCCGGACTAGAGTTCAAATCCTGTGTGATACTCTGAATGATCAGTTGTGCTAGTGGTGCGAGTTTCTTTCCGACCTACGTGCCTAGCACAAGGTCGTAGGGCGTGGACCTGCAATATTGCGGCGTTACGATGACGCTGTGCGGCTTGATCGGGCCAGCCTGCGCGCTCACACGCGTTTCGCTGCGCCTTACTCGTTGGCCGAATTAAAGATCATGAGCTAACGAAATGTCTATTTGATAGATACCGCCTTCAAGCAACAGCGTCTAAAGGCGTGGCAGCCCATCCTCACGCCTAAAACCGTTCTCCCTATCCTATTTATCGTCGGCCTGTGCTTTGCTCCTATCGGGGGACTTCTTATTTGGGGCAGTGGGAATGTAAGTTCTTTCCTGTGTCAAAGTTGGCTCTCCGACCTAATTTTACATTCAGGTCAGCCAAATAACGCTGGAGTACACTGGTTGCGACAATGCAACAACTTCACTCACCAACTTGCCAAAATACTCGTATAAACTCCGCTCTTCCGACTCATCCGCTACGGTCTCAAGCCCGCCTCAATGGCAACTCAAGAACATACCCGAATCACCAACCACATCTGGCAGACAATGTGTGATTCAATTCGAGTTACCTGCCGATCTTCATCCGCCCGTATTCATGTACTATCGCCTTACGAGCTTCTACCAGAATCACCGGCGATATGTCAAGAGCATGGACAGTGACCAGCTGAAAGGCAAAGCTGTTAGCGCAGATACACTAGACGGGGGGGATTGCAAGCCTCTTGCTATCCTAGACGGCAAGATCGTGTACCCATGCGGACTTATCGCTAATTCTATGTTTAATGGTGCGTTTTACCTTGCATTCTACTTGTCCAATTTCTAACTAAATTACTATGTTAGACACGATCTCCAATGCTACCCTGCTCAGCCCTCAATCAACATACGAATTCAGCACCAAGAACATCGCTTGGCCCGGCGAGGCTCGCAAGTACTCCACTCGTCCTGGTTACGCAGATGTTACTCAACTTGTGCCTCCACCGAACTGGCAAAAGCGCTTCCCACAAGGGTACAACGACTCGAACATCCCTGATCTCCGGGCGGATGAACATTTCCATAACTGGATGCGCACCGCTGGGTTGCCGACATTCACGAAGCTCTACGGGCGAAACGATGGCTCGGTGATGCAGAAAGGAACTTATCAAATTGCAGTCGATCTCAGTAAGCGCCTTTTCTTGTCTCTCGTGCCTTCTTTTTCTTCCTCTCTTCGGCTCGTACTGACGACTCTCGCATGTGTAGACTTCCCGGTTGCTCAGTATGGCGGAACCAAAGCAATCGTCATTTCAACTGTGTCTTGGATTGGAGGGAAGAACCCATTCTTGGGGTGGGCCTACATCGCAGTTGCCGCACTCTTCGTACTGCTTGGTGTCGCAGGAACTGCGAGACATCTGCTGCGCCCAAGGTGAGTCGACCGGCCGCCGCAAGGATTGCTACAGGTTTAGCTGACACGATTGGATGTTAGGAAATTGGGTGATATGAACATGCTGTCCTGGAATCAACCAACTCAGCCCCGATGAGCGAGCATGGGATTTAGGGGACGAGGTTGGGCGGCAATATATTTTAGAGAATGCGGGGTAGGAAAGAGGGTGCGTGCGGTAATGTTTGGATCGATATTTCTTTGCTAGTTCGTGTCTGTACGATGACAATCATATGTGTTTTTGAGCCTCGTGAATTGGCATTCGGATCTCCGGGGCGTGTTCCAGCCAATAGGATAAGATAACGAGGGCAGACACCACCTCGACCAGGAACCGGCGGGTTTGTGCGTCGCCACCAAATCGTATGCTGGTAGCGGACGCGTCCTATCGTAGTTTCGCTCGGTCTTTTGCTGGTGCTGCATAGCTCTTTAAATGAACCGGAACCGGTCCGAGGGCCGAAAGTACGCTGAGCTAAGTGGAGCTGATCTAATTCTGGCAGCGAACCTCGTCAAGCGCTGCTGAACTGTTCTAAGTTCAACCGCGCTGCCGACAGAATTTCGAATGTCTTTTGGGGCGGCTACATAAACCCCGCGACGAGGCTGGCACCCCCACAGCCATCCCCAGCTCTCTTCACTTCCACTTCCACTTCCACTTCCACTCCCACCAATTTCAAGTTGGCTGAAGCTCCGACGCCATGTCTAGGTCATTTTGGAAGAACCCGAGGGCGGGCACGAAGGATATCATCGCGGGAATAAGTGAACATAAGCATGCGTATGTTCATTTACTACTAAAGCATGACTAAAAAGTATTGACACAACTTTCGAATTTGTAGTTATATTATGGCTGCATGGGCGTCGATGGGTGGAATGTACTTTGGTTGGGATGTAAGTTGATTTCGAGTCTGAGACAACAGTCTACTAATCTTATTGGCGTTGTTACACAGTCGGGCTTGATTGGGGGTATCCTCTCCGAGAAGGCATTCCAAGTGTCCTTTGGGCTGGACAAAGCCGAGTCTGCCAAGGCTCTCGCGTCGTTGAAGGGGAACATTGTCAGCGTGTTGCAAGCTGGTGAGTTTTTTCTTGATATTTCAAAGTTGCGTTTGGTTGGGGGGGAACTATTCGTCTGATTGTTCGACGCGGAACTTCTACCAGGATGTTTCTTTGGCGCCGCCTCATCCCTCTATCTCCCGGATCGTATTGGAAGACGCAACTCGCTTTTACTTGCTACGTTCATTTTCTTCATCGGATCTATCATTCAGGTGCGTTTGACGTCTCCTACAATCCCAATTCATTGATAAATTTATCTATTGGCTACAGTCGACCACCTTAACACGCGGCCAATCTCAAAGTGCGGGTCTCAGCCAGCTCTACGCCGGTCGAGTAATCGGCGGATTCGGCGTCGGCTTAAGTAGCTCTGTCATTCCAAGTGCGTCATAGTTTGCATAAGAATCTCATCTAGCCGAAGCCTGACGCGTATGTTTAGCTTATATTAGCGAATGCGCTCCCAGGGAGATTCGCGGGCGGCTGGCCGGCATGTATCAGCTCATGAATGTTACTGGGTGAGTTTTCTCGAGTTGGCTAAGGTAATTCGGTGCTCATAGTCTTTGCAGTATTATGCTGAGTTTTTGGACGAACTATGGCCTTCAATCCAACATGAAACCAGAAACGAATCCCTGGATCTGGCGGTACGTCCTCTCCACGGTTTGAAGCCATATAGCTAACACGGTATGGTATCCTAGAACTGCTTTCATCCTACAAATGCTTCCCGGAGTTATCATGACAATTGGGATGGTTACCCAACCAGAGTCCCCACGCTACCTCGTTCAGCGCGGCAATGTTGAAGAAGCCGCTCGATCTCTTGGCAGGCTGCGCGGACGTCCAGCGGACGACCCTGCTGTACGTGGTGTGTTGGCTGAAATCATCGCCGATTTCGAGGGTAAACATCAATTGAGCTTATGGCAACAAGGCAAGGCTAGCTTTGTGGATACAACAACGTTCTATCGAGTGTTTATTGGTATGTTGTATCTCTCGATATCCCATGCCAATACGTTGATTCGTATACTTCTATTATAGCCCTAATCGTGATGTTCTTCCAGCAATGGACTGGCACAAACTCGATTAACATTTACTCGCCCGAGATTTTCGCGTCCTTGGGTATTAAAGGCACGTCATCCGGCCTTTTTGCTACCGGAATCTATGGCGTTGTGAAGGTTGTGTGCACCGGCCTTGGGTTGATGTTTGCTATGGAGCAAGCAGGTCGAAAAATCTCGTTAATTGCCGGCGGCCTAATCCAGGCTCTTTCTATGGTAAGTCAAATCATTCACGCTACTTAAACCAACGAAGCTCACCTAGTGGTACTGCACAGTACTATATTGGTATTTTCCAAGCAGTGCATACATCGAGCGAAGTTGTTGCCGGCTCGTACGTTGCGATTGTCTTCGTCTAGTAAGTCGTTTCTTGCATAGACCCTCCCCAGAGCCGAGATTAACAGAATTTGTCAGCGTCTTTGTCGTAGGATACAGCTTTGGATGGGGCAGCGTGCCATGGGCAGTCATGGCCGAATGTGCACCCAACCACCTTCGCTCCCTCGCCATGGCACTGGGCCTAATGACCAATTGGCTCTTTAACTTCGTTATCGCAAAGATCACACCCACTCTCCTGGCTACTGTGAGAATGATGTACTGTATAGGGGGACAGACGATTGACACGCCTCCTTAGATTGGTTTTGGAACTTTCCTCTTGTTTGGGAGTTGTTCAATCATCATGGTTCTTTGGACGGTGCGTATCATTTTTCTTGCTCCACCTTCTGCAACTGAACTCTTGAACTGCTGGGTTAGATCTTCTTCCTTCCGGAAACCAAGGGGATTTCTCTTGAACACATCCACGAAGTGTTCGAAGAACCTATTATGAAACGCTCCCTTGCGGACATGCGCCCCAGTCGCGCGCGTGCGCGCCGTGCAGAAGTGTTGCAGGGCACAGCAGAGGCCGATGTATATGGCCAGGTTGAGGGCGGAAGTGTGGGAAGTGCAGGTGCAGCCCAGAAAGCAGATGTGGAAGAGATCGAAACCCGATAGCCTTTCCAGCACGCGAAAACATGACCATTTGTATTAGGAGTGTCGATAAATGTATTCTATGACGTCGAAACCAAAGACTCTCTCGATAACCGCCGCACTCGACGTCACTCGGTGTTTGATTTCAAGTTCTGTAGAACATACACGGCCGGCCGAAGGCCGGCTCCGGGCCAGGTCGGACCCCGAATGTCAGCCGAACGTCCCTCGGGTGCCTCGTG
>WSTH01001542.1:0-11984 GCA_019616345.1 Ceratobasidium sp. 395
AGCAAGCCACCGATACACTGCTGGAGGCCGTTCATGGCGTAGAAGCAGCCAATAGTAATAGCCTGTTCCTTCTTGGTATACCACATAGTGGACCTAGGGGGTGATAAGCCTCGGATCGATAAGTGAAAGGAGGAATACCCACAGCAGCACAAAGCCCGGCTGGCAGACACACTCAAACATCCCAAGCAACGTACGGACAATTACAAGACCAGTAAAGTTCTTGCAAGCGGCCGTGCACGCAAGCACGATTCCCCAGGCAGTGATACTGAGCATAAAATGTCAGCTGGAGGATCCGGTTGCAACCTTTTGGCTTACTTGAATGCAAGGAACTTTGCAACAGGAAGTATTTGCAGCAAACGGTTCGTAGGGAACTCCCAAACCAGGATGGCAATATACACTGAGAAGCAGCAGTAAGATTCAGCATGAACGAGTACAACTGAGCACTACTTACGGCAAGTGGTAAGCCAGCTATACTGTTGGCCAACGAGATGTGTGTCTTGCTGAATTCCCATGATTGATGCAAAGTTAATGGTTCTAACTTCGACGTTAGTTATGAGGACCAAGACCGTCCAAACCGGGTCGGGCATACCCTTTGTCAAGTGTCTGGGCAAAGTACGTGACCACCTGGGGGAAGGCGGGTCAGATCCAAATACATCAAGACGTATTGAGGATGGTCTACCATGACGAGCAAAACGCGCTTGTCAATCATGCGCTTTAACCTCTTGTTCGTGGCTTCATCGATCACTGTTATAGAAAGCATGAGTGATGTAGCCAAGTAGGCGTAGTGAATTGTCCACTCACCAATTTTCTTTTCCCCTTGGGCGGCAAAGAAGTTGGCAACTTCTGCGTCAATCCCAGCAGTATGCTGCACATTTCCTCCCGAATTGCTGCTGACGGGTGACATGTTCGAGTCACTCCGGTAGTCGGCAGGCATCTTGCTGTCTTCAATATCTCCCTCCTTCAGATGGTCGTCCACTCGTAACTCGGTAACATTGGCTTTCGACATGGTGGATCGGAGAGAAAACGGAGGTGGTGGGGTGGACGCGGGGGCGTACGCTCGTTCTTCCGATCCCATGAGGGCTATATAGGAGAGAAGAGAGGAAGCCGAGAATGAGGTATGAAAATAGCCGACATATTCTCCGTATGGAGCGGCATGGTGTAGTTCATCAAGGCACAATCCAAGCCCATTGGAGCACCTTCTGCCGATCGCCGGTCGATTATAGTACGCCAAGGCTTAAGTTGGAATTGAGAGCAAATAACAGGTCGCATGACGCTTGGGATTGGCTACGGCACGGTGGTTTTTGCCCAGGAGGTGAACGAGAAAGGGATAACCTTTGGGGAAGCCCGGGCCGTTCTGACCTTCGCGGGCCGCCAAGGACCGCGAAGCTCAGAATAGAAGGTACCTTGGCAAATTAGATTGCCATATCAAGTAGTTATGAGCAACGGCATATCAAGAGAACCTGGAGCACGAGGAACAGGCCGAACCAATTTCTCCGCGGAGAAGGTACAAGTGCACCAACTGACAGGAACCTGAACTAGACCGAGGCAGTCGTTAACTTGCGGATCACTTGCTTCGAGAACGTAGGATGTAACGCGTGTTGAAGGAAGCGTAAACGTAGCTCACGCTACAATGTGTATTCATCGGCTACCGGTCCATTATGATAGCGACAACACGAGAGTTTCGAATAACCGCTATAAGATCGTTGAATATTCCAGAATTGGCCTATCGGAAGCGAAACAAGAACAACCTCAAAAGCAATCAACCTTCTTTAGCAAGCGGACTTAGACATCTGATTTTCCAGGAGATCGAAACGGACTTGAGTGAGGCAAGAGAAGACTAAAGGTTATGTCGAAGTTTTATTGAGCAATTGTTGTACCAGTCCAAAACGGTCATTTGTCATGAACACAATCGTACTGAGGTATTATATCCAGAATTTCATAACAGATTTAGAGCTCTCGTCGCCAGATACTTGAGACATCATGAACTGTCACTAAGTCGGTTGTAAATAAGAGTCACAGTCTTGGTCGTCTGCAACAGAACTTCGATTGTGTGATAAACATGACTAAGCTAATCGGCGCTTAAGAGCTGGCCAAACAATTTTTGGAGGCCAAGCTTCGACCAAATCTCTTCCAATCTGTAGATACTCTTGTATTATACTAGAAGACTGTAAACTAGGTGGATCAGACGACTCGTATTTATGGGCCTCTCGGAACGAAAAGTAAAGCAAAAAATTGGAGCAGATCCTCGAAATCTAGCATGGGCAGAAAGTAAGTCGCTCACACAAAACCCCGCTCTTTAACTTATATGCCAAACTAAACCAACGTGGTTAAATCTAGATGCAGCCAAGTTTGGCCACACCTATCTCGCCAAACACGGCTGGAATCCCACCATGGGGCTAGGTGTTGCTGGTGACGGCCGTGTATCGCATATCGCTGTCGCTCAAAAGCTAGATCAGCTGGGGATTGGTGCTGGACGACCGGATGGGCCTGATGCGATTGCGTGGAAGCAGGCGAAGGAGTTCGAGGGGCTGTTGGAGAGGCTGAATGCGGCGGGTGCGGGTGGAGAGGTGGAAGAGAAGGTCGAAGTTGTTGAGGAGACGGTTAGGGAAGTTGAGCTGGTCGAGGACAAGGTGGGCGAGAAGGCGAAGGAGGACAAGGCGAAGAGGAAAGAGCGAAAGAGGGAGGAGAAAAGGAAGGCAAAAGCCGCACTGGAGACGTCAGAGGCATCCACACCTTCAGCATCCACACCTTCAGCATCAACAGAAGAGTCTACACCTGTCGCAACTCCTGTACCAAGACGACTAGCGTACGCCCCTTCCTCACTCACTCACCACCCCCATTCTAACCACATAAACCATATAGACACCGCGCCAAATTCCTCGCCGCCAAACGTCTCGCCGGCACATCCACAACCGCCCTCTCCGAGATCCTAGGCGTCTCGTCCACACCCGCGTCCACATCTTTACCATCTACTCCCTCTGGCTCAACACCTGCCCCGGCCCCAACTTCACTCACAGCTATCCCAGTCCTAGATGACGCAAACCAAATCACGACCTCTTCTCAGAGCGTGGCAGATTACTTCAAGGCCAAAATGCGTGCCAAAGCTAGTGCAAGCTCGATTCCGGTTGTAGTATTCGAAGAGCCAGAGGTAGACGCACCGCGAGGCGGACTTGGGTCAAGCCGACGAGACCAAAAGGACGACGACGACGAAGAAGAAGATAATACAAGACCGAAAGGCCTCGGTTTCAGTGCAGCAACAGGTCTAGGCTTCAAACCCGCCTCCGAATCATCATCGTTGCCACCACAAGCACCTTCCTCTCCAACCATCGAACCGCTCCCACCACAAGACAACCGCGAATCCAAAAAAGACAAGAAACGGAAACGAAAAGATCAACAACTCGTTGCCGAGGCTTCTACCGCGGCTTCTCCAGTACCTGCCGACGGCGATCCAGAAATAGACCGCAAGGCGGCGAAACGTGCTCGAAAAGAGGCAAGGCGTGCTGCGCGCCGACAGAAGGAGACCGAGGTGGATACGAGGGTGGACGATCGATCTTCATAAGGGGTAAGAGGCGGAGAGAGAGGGCGATAGTATGCAGTCCGAAAATAGCGGTCGTTCAGGGCGACAGAATATGCGGGGAGGGGCGCATGTAAATCGATATCATATCGGTAGCATTCAATGACGACAACGAACAAACAAACAAAGAGGACAATAAAGCAAATGAGTGTAGTGTAACAACCGATTTGTGCGTTCAACAAATTCCGAGAGAGCGAAAGAAACAGAGTAAACATATAATCCCAGCAAAGAAAAAAAGTTAAAGCATATAGCATAGAGGTATAACATTGCTATCGCTATTCGTCCGTACACCTATATATCATGTAATAATTAGCTTAGCTCTAAGAAAATAAAGAATGAGACTAACCAGATCTCCAACTTGCCCTCTGGCCGTCCCTTGGCCGACTCGCGCGCCGTCTCAATAGCAAGATCATAGTCGCTATCATCTCGCATTGATATACGTCCGCCATCCTCGTCCTTGAACTTGAGCCCAAGTGTGCCAAACGGCCGACCAAACTTGGAAGACACTTTTTCGACGAATTCCTCGAACCGCATCTCGGGAGAGATTGCCATACCACGGACGTCGTCTTTGTAGTGTAGCTGTTCCCAATATTCAGTTAGAGCGGACTTGAGGATGAGAGATCAAGCAAGCTTACCTTGACACGAATCTTGACGAGCTCAAACGGCGCATCTGAGTACTCCCCACTGACATACCCCTCCTCTTCCTCTTCATACGCTTGACGCGTCGGCCGTCTCGACAACTTTCGGCGTACACCCATCGTGCTCCCACCATACGAACTCGGCGGCGCTCTCGAGCGGTCGTCGTGTCCAGATCTTGAGCGGTCATCGTATCCGGACCTCGAACGATCGTCATACCCAGCTCGCGAGCGTTCATCATACCCGGCTCGCGAGCGTTCATCGTAGCCAGATCTCTGAGACCTCTCATCATATCCAGACCTAGACTCATAACCCTGTCTTCCACCCCCAACAGATCCCGACCGTGACGGCGGACCCGAAGGCGGCGGAGGCGCGCCCTTGGTCTTGGCCGCCCACGCTGCAACACCCTCGGGACTTGGGATCGCAGGAGCCGGAGCCGGAACGGGGGGAGGAGAATCTTCGTACGCCCCGATATACTCGTCGTAAAACTCGGTCAGGCGCGGACCGCTCCCACTTCGGCTTCGGCTTTGCCCTCCAGGACTCTGTATCCTGTCTCGGTCTTTCCCACTCACAGGACTCATCGTGTCCTGAGGACTTCGACTCCGTTCGGGTGTCATGAGCGGTTCGATGCGTGGTAGTCGTGGTGGACCTTGGCTTTGTGCTGAATTGCCTGTACCGGGTCGACGAACGCTCAGTCCGCGTACTGGAGCGACATTTGGACCGGCACTACTCCCGCTAGCGCTCGTATTCCGACTGAGAGCAGCCGCCGAGGTCGGGTTCCTGGTCAACCCTGCGCCAAGGCTCGGATTGCGCGAGAGCCCAGGCTTGCGGGTCGGGTCTCCAGGCCCAATCGTCGCACTCTTTTGCAGGGCCGGTTTAACGGGTTCGACGTCTTTCGCGGCTTTCTCAGCCGACGCCGGCGTAGTTTCGACACGTGCCGAGGCCGTCACAGCGCGTGACAAGGGAGGAATGGGTCGTCCGTCGATGAGAGGTGCGCCAGAAGGCGTAAGGCCCTGTTGGAGACGGGTAACGCCGGTGAATGTCGTAAACGCGTCTTTGGCGTCGGCTGCGGCGATGAGCTGGGCTTTGCCGAGGAAGTCTTTGGTTTTCGCGTTTTTGAGCTTGGACTCGGACGGTCGGTAGAGGATTCCAACTGGCTGCGAGTACGAAACGCGTTTGAGCTGGGTGTTATGTCTGGGGAAGAAAGGAAGGGGGGCGTACGATGGAAAAGACGGTGTATCCTTCTCCCTGGTCTTGAATCGCGTCGTCGATTACGCCATGCTCTTCAGTAGCCTTTTCTTTTTGCGCCTCGCGCATGTCTTGGATGCCTTGGTCGACCCGGTTCATGTAGATTAGACATAGTCCCCTGGTGAACGATTAGCTATCGCAACAAGACTGAATGACGCAACGCACTTGTTAAAGAGGACCTCGGCAGAGTACAGACGAAACTTGAGCCCAAGCTGTTCATAGTTGCTAGTACAATCAACCTCAGCAACCAAACTCACGACAATATGCGAACCGAACGTACATGGCTTGGTTCCCTCTCAGGTAGAGCAGCGCCTCCTTAAAGTCGACATGCGCCTCGTCATAGCGCCCGAGCAAAAAGTTGCTGACGCCGCACTGGAAATACGCAACAGCGAGGTACTTGTCCAGCCCGACCGCCTCGCGAAAGTGTTGTACGGCCGCATCGTGCTCGCCCAGCGTGGCGTAGATGAGGCCGATGTTGGTGAGGATCTTGGACGACTCGGCGATACGCTTGATCGAGTCGTGTCAGCCGTCAGGGTACGATGTAGAAATAAAATATTAAATTAGACATACGCCAAACGTCTCGAGCGACTTGTCAAAGTCCTCTTCGTCATAGGCTTTGAGCGCGGCGGCCCAGGTTTCGAGTTCGAGCTAAAGGAGACGTGAGCTGGCGGCGCACGACTCGGCGATGAGGGGACGACGTACCTTGAGGGACATGGTTGGGTAGGGCCAGATGCACGTCGGCCGGTGTTATATGGTTGGTTTCCCCAGGGTAACGCGGGGGTATAATTCTTGGCGAAATAGGTAATTAGTTCTCAGGTGCCGTCGGCTGGGAACGTGGGTTGAAATCCGGCCTGCGGATGGGATTATTATACTGTACAACTCTGCGAAGTCCTGTCAGCTCGACACACTCGAGAAGCTACGGCGGGACGGGGCTGTTACCTTCTAGCCGTCTGTCGACACAGAGTTTGGTGACCCGCCGGGGGGGATAAGTTGGCGTACGGCTCGGCGCTCGCTTGTTTTGTAACAAAAAAAGTTCCCGTAGGCTTTTGTGAGTGTCTGTTGCGACGATCAACCTGCAGGCGGCAACGACCCGGACTCCGAGCGATTCCGATTCCCAGGTCTACACGAACTGCTAATTGTCCTTCTTTAGCTTTTAGCTAACACGACCGGTTCTAGTCCGGTTCTGGCCTGTCTACTTTGTAGCGGTTCTGACAAAGGGTCCACGCTCTGGCCACCCGACGCTCCTCCACACCCATTTCAACCACCCAGCGAGTTACGGTTCAATCCATGCATACAATCCGCCCCGTATTTCGCAGCCAGCTGGCCTCGCATGAAAGTATTCCCCAGTTTTTTTTTCTCCGATGGGCCTTACGTAGTCTCGTAAATCACGCCCACGCGAGCGATCAGGCAACCGCTCCAGGCTGGTCCTCGCGACCTCAATATTCGCTCCTCCTTCATCCCGTGGATACCGCCGGCATTGGCAGGCACTGAGCGCGGCATCGCAGCCTGCGAGTTACCGTTCAATATTCTCACTCGCTCCAATATTCCCACTAACTGGAATAGCAAGGATTTTTTATCGACCATTCCTGAAACATACATCTGAATCTGCCCAAGCGAATTTCCAGCTTCGCGGTTGCTACGACCGAGTTTTGTCTCACACTCTAATACATACGTATAGGTCACAGCTCAAATTCTCCTGCTCGGCAATAACACTTGGCTCTTGTGCAAGAGCTGCGCCGCTTCCTATGGGGACCGTTGAATCTGTACCGACGGCACGCCGCTCGTGACTTTTGCGATGACGCCCAACGTGGGGGCTTACTATGACAAGGGAGTCCCGCTTTCACGCCGTTTGCAGATCCATTGATAGGTACGCCGTATGCCACCCCCGTCGCCGCTCCCTATCGGTTGAGCGAGGGGTACGTAGACCGTGAATGTGCTGGGACGATGTAATACGGGGAGCAACGGAGTGTGAGCCCGTGGATGATCGCTCAGAACGGAAATTTCTTTTTTGAGGTACCGGGAGAATGTGCATATATGATATGGATAAGGAAGCTGGGCGTGGGTCGACTGCGCTTGTGTCATTGTTCCGTGAGCATTATAGCCTACATATGGGACTTCCTTACATCCGCGCCGCTCGGGGCCTTGTGCCTCGTATATTTATTAAATTCTACGAGGCTGAAACGACCCGCTGTCTAGAATAATCTGCTAAGGTTTAACGACTTGTATGCGCTCCGAGAGACAGGATTCCGCGAGATGACGAAGTATAAATAGATGTAAATACCTCCCGACGCTCCTGTTTGATGGGCTCCTTGGCGAAATTTGTTGAACATGAGATAGTGTGTCATATACACAGCATACTGAAACGTATATAATATCCTCATAATTCACGCTAGCACTGCATACAAGGCCGGGGAATTCAACACGTGTGTTCCGTGACGACGTAGTGGAATAGGGGCGAGTTAGAGTATGAAATGCTCTCCTCTGCTAGCAGAAAAATCTGGTTTGAGATATCATCCACTGCTAGATCTGTAGCTTCTTACTGCGCAAGATACTACACCATGATACCAACCATGTTTTGTTGTCTGTTATCTCCAAGTTGTTCGTTCCCCAGGAAGCGATCATACCTGTACGGTTCCAGATAACAGTCCATGTTTGAAGTTGCACCGACCAGAGATCCGACTAAACTAAACAATTTACGCGACAGCTTGTAGTCGCTAAACAACGGCCTCGGATTCTTGGATCGTCATAGTCACTGTTCAAAATTTTGACTTTTTAGAATTATAAAATTCAGCTAAGTATGTCGATTGATACGAGTTCTATTCCACATTCCAGTCTACCAGACTCTTCTAATTGTATGTGGAGTGGTTGCTATCCAACCTCGAGGTTGATCAAGACCAGACGAGAGCGTCTGTCAGTGTCTGCATGATTGGCGGCGGGCGCTTATGGTCCCGTGGTGGCAAACCTTGTTCGGCGCTTCGATGGCGACGCCGTCCACCTCCACTCGATTGCCGACTTCTCGACCGACTGCACCTTCAACATGGCGAGCTCAGCGACACCTTCATACGCTGCCACGCCCACCGGTGGACCCAGAACTTGATGCGCCTCCAAAAATGGGTCCTGATGGGAGGATCATTAAGAAAGTGAGGCCGAGGAGGACGGTTGATTTGTGGGCGGGAGTTGGGAGGTGGGAAATGGTGAGTTGGGTTAATTGAGTGGGCCGAGAGTACTTACTGAAAAAAAAATGTCTATGGTAGATAAAGAAGGTCAAGCCTATTGGCTCTCGTGTGCCTGTCTTAAAACCGGCGGCGTCGTACGTTATAGACGTGGGTGTCTCGTCTGTGGTTGTTGAGGCATCTATACTAATTTTCATTAAAGATGCTACCTCCAAAAGCCTATCCGGACAACGCGGCTACTAGTATAACTACCAAGTTTGTCCACACAAGCACGAACAAAGTCCGATGTCCCGTCAACTGTGTCGTCGTAAGTCCCTGTCATAAACCCCTCACTCATAGTATAGTCCATAACCGTTCTCACAGTGGACACCAGAAGGCAGACGAATTCTCACCGGCTCAACCAGCGGCGAATTCACGCTCTGGAACGGACTAACCTTCAACTTTGAGACCATTCTCCAAGCGCACGAAACTGCCATTCGCGCGCTGACGTTTTCCCACTCTGGGGCGTACTTGATCAGCGCGGACCAGTCTGGGGTGATCAAGTACTATCAACCGAACATGAATAACCTAGTTACGTGGCAGGCGCATCGTGAAGCGGTTCGCGGAGTTAGTTTTGCGCCGGGGGATAGTCGTTTTGCGAGCTGTGGGGATGATGCGAGTGTGAGAGTGTGGGCGTTTGAGGAGATGCGGGAGGAGAGGTGTGTTACGGGTGAGTTGGGATTGTGCCTTTGGTTGGGCTGGTATTGACCCAAGTTTAGGCCACGGCTGGGATGTCAAGTGTATCGAGTGGCATCCGACGAGAGGTCTTCTTGTTTCGGGGAGTAAGGATAACCTCGTCAAATTCTGGGATCCGAGGACTGGGCAAAATTTGAGCACACTGTGAGTATAGCGGCAAGAAATGCTCAGATCCACGTACTGATACCGACTCAGTCATCAGCACAAAAACACTATTCAAGCGATCAAGTGGAACCCTAACGGCAACCTTGTTGCAACGGCATCCCGAGATCAGACTGTCCGAGTGTTTGACATCCGTGCAATGAAGGAACTTCACATTCTCAAGGGACACAAGAAGGAAGTGTGCTGTATGTTGTTCATTCCATCAAGGTCGATAGTATTCTGAAAACAACTTAACACAGCCCTCACATGGCATCCGGTACACCACGACCTCTTGGTTTCAGGTGGTGCCGAAGGCTCGGTCTATTTTTGGACATTATCATCCTCTACTCCTTCAGCCCCACGTGCGGCAATGGACCAAGCGCATGAATCAAATGTGTGGGCGCTCGCCTACCATCCTCTCGGACACATTCTTTGCACAGGCTCAAACGACCACACGACGCGATTTTGGTGCCGTGACAGACCCGGCGAAGGGCTTAGCGGCACTGGTTCGGGTGGGATGGAGGAAAGTACGGAAGAAGACGGAGGATACGACGCTTTGCCTGGGTTTGGGTATTCTGGAGCGGGAGCACCGGGTCTCGACGCAAACGCCAGCGGGATGGACTGGGAAGCAGGAGCACGCCCATCAGCTGGGGGATGGAGTTCTGCTCAAGGAGGGGACGAGTTTATTCCAGGATTTGGTAAGTCTGCATTGCCGCCTTCATCCCTAAACGAGAGTGGTGGTGGCTCCGGGCGTGCGCCTCCTCCACCTGGGTTTGGCATGGATGATATGTACGACGGTCGAGGTGGAGGCGGACCTGGGGGTGGGGGCGGTAGGGGTGGTCAATACAGCGGCGAGGGTTATGGGCAGGACAGGGATAGAGATTATGGGTACCAGCGTGGCGGGCGTGGGGGTGGGGACGGAAGGCGAGGAGGTCGCGGAGGTCGTGGAGGCCGTCGTTGGGATTGATAGATCATAAACCCACTGTATGTCTTTCCACATTGATATGACCTCTAATAATAAAAGACTTGGTTGTGTTACCTCGCTTTATAACCGTCGCATGTGTGTTACAGCTTGTTTATAACAGGCAATCGCTGTTCCATGTTTGGGCGCTGTCACGTGCTGTGTTTTCGCTCCTTCCGACCCTCGACATCGGTGCTCTGGTTAACTGCCTGCCTTCCTTTCCTCTCCTTGCCTCAACTTAGAGTGCCTGGCTGTGAGATTTTTGTACGTCGTATTATGGCTGCATTGCGCTTTATGAGCACATAGTCAATATTATGCTCGGATATACTTAGAGCCGATCTTTCTGGGGTGGTTTTCTGTCTGAACGCTCTCGGCTGAATAAAAATGAGTGCCCAATCGATGGTGGGTGGCTCCTTTCGTACCGGTCTTCAATTGTGATTGGACTACTTGCTTGATGAGAACCGGGATCTGCTACCGGTTCGCCTCGGTAAAGCCCCTATGCCCGCTCCACTGCTTTGAGAGTCGGGGAAGTTTGAGTGCTGATGATACGTCACTCGGCGTGGCATAGCTTAAGCGCGCATTATCGCGTCTGCTTGGTATATAACTGGGTTCTCCACTTCGGTCTTTCGTTCGGGTCACTCATCATGAGTTCAACTTCAATCGAGACTATCTTGGACAAGGTGAACGCCATATGGAGGATTTGTCGCAGTGTCGAGGTCCATCAGGTGCGAGGGGGTTACTGATATTAACATACGTTCTCAACGAAGAATTTGGTAGCATCGCTGCCGGCGTATTCATCTTTGCGCTCGCGACATGTTTGATGCGATCCAGGAAATGGAGGGCGAGCGAGGACTCGAGTCGGTCGTATCGGATATCGATAGGCATGCAACCCTGTTGAAACCACCCATTTCATCAAGCTCAGACATTTATAATCTAGCACCCTTGATCATGTCCTACAGGGCATGCAACAATGGGGATCTGTGCCAATTGACCAAGCTGTTGCCGATGAGGACGACCTCCTCGCACGAATAGACGCCGAACTCAAGATACTTGACGAATGTAATCGGTACCACGTCGTAAGCCACAGCTGGTCACAACTACCTACTGCTTGATTGTTGACCTTCTGGCTGGCTCGGTCAGCTAGGGCTCGAGAAGCAATGGGAATTGGCATATACCAAAGCTAAGACCCGAGACGAGGCAGACTTAGAAGAGAAGTTGCTGAAGATAGCGGAGGAAGCTCTTGAGCCCGAGGAGCCAAATTCCTCGACTGCGATGGAGCGCCTCGCGGATGAAGGCGTAAGTCTCTCCTATAAATCCGATCTACACGCTGATTGATTCTGTGATCTATAGTTTAGGCGCTCGGATATCAACCGTATCCATACCAAGGGCGAAACGGAAACCGACGCAACCGTCCTTGAACTCAAGACGCTTTCTCAAAGGTACAACGAGTCTGTGCATGCAACCGCTAGTTACCAGCCGCCTGCATTGGTCCCTAATGACCTACTGCCCGTCATCG
>WSTH01001543.1:0-11981 GCA_019616345.1 Ceratobasidium sp. 395
GTGAAAGCTTAGCGATGAACTGCATGTTGGGGTTTAGACGGTAAGGAGTGACTGGGACGCAAGGTCAAAAGAGTGTATGGGGGCTGGAGGCAGAAAAGAGGTAAACGAGGGCGACTTGCTCCCGCAAACAGCTCTTAAATAGTGAATTGAATCGATCCCTATTAAGCGCAGGACTGTTAGCCATCGCCACCCACCCCTACAGATCCCTGCATATGCTGGTTCCATCAATCCCGCACACATGATCTTGGTAGATTCGTGGGTGGGGGCTAATTTAAGCATGGCCTCGGTCTTGGCGTTCTCCGAAAGCTGATGTACAAAGATAAATGCTGTGTTTGGAATGTTTTTTGGTCCACTATGGGGCGAAGAACATACGAGGTAGCTGCACCATTACAGTAAATCGTTCCTTGGCGACTGCATGGGTAAAGCTCACGTTTCGACTCTCCACTCACCAGCGGGTTTCTCGGACAAACTCCTCATCACAATCCATGCCGAAGTGCCGACAAAGTTAGTAGCCAAGGTAATGCTTGTCTGCATCAGCCGACTCATGCAGGGCTGTGCCTTGACCTGAACAGGAACCAAAATGTCATTCAGGCATGTAGCTTTTGGAGACACAAACCCAGATAAGATTTGAGAGAATCATAAATCCATGAGCGACTGACTAAACTTATTCAGACCTGCGTAGCCCAAGTAACCGAAGTATTCGTGCTATCATGCCGTTCTTCGTTTGCTTCGCTTTTCTAGTTGAACCTCCTTTCCTTTCGCCTATGTATGATGTCGCAACCACGGTTGAACTCGATAAGATTGAAGATGGATACTTGGAAGGACTGGCAGTTACGAATGAGTTGGGTGCCAGCTCGGGGCGCAATCGCAAGCACTGTGGGTTAGAATTGGTTTAGGTGATGTGTAAAATAGATTAGGAATGACTGACCAGCGTATTGAGCGAGCGAAAACGACGCAGCGTCGTTGTTATTTAAGCCAACTATCTGAACAGTTGCAAAAGCGCTCGGTGTCTGAAACCTCTTCAGCGAGCCGGGTGTCACGCTCACGTGACCGCGATGGATCAACAGACGCGCCTCTGATTCCTGTGGTCTTGTAAATTTAGACCAGATTATTATGTAAAAAAGCGCCTGAGATTAAAAGCACCTACCCACTTGAAGTCTGGCCTCTCTGCTCCATGACTCTTGTCAATGGTTTAATGTGAAAGATCAGCGGGAAATGACCGGTGCTGGACTCCTGGAACCTTGATCTTTGTCCACACCAGTGACCAGACTACTCCCTTGGGACGAGCTAACCTCAACCGACTGAATGGATCCAATACTATATCCAGCCGCTCTCATAGACAGGTCTCATTAGATTATGGGCCTACTTGGACCATCTGTAGCTCATACTAACCCGGCACTCGGTTGCGTGCTTGGGTGACTGTAAGGTACGAAGTTCCGACTTCGATTTCCACGCCCCCAAGAACAGATAGAATTAAGATACGAGTGTGGTAACGTCAAGTGGGTTGAGCGTAGAGTCTCGAGTGTGTTGTAATTAGAGCATTGTGTAAAACACTCTCTTAAGGCTGTGAGGCATGTCCATTACAATGCGACAAAACGAAACGAGCGGTAGGTCAACGGAACAAGCAACAGTCAATTGTCCAACAGAAAGCTTGTCGATCTAAAGACCCCTAACAATGCCAAGACGACTAACAGCCCAGGGTTGGGTCAACGCATACAGCGAAGAAGAAAAAATCGACTCACGTCAGGCTTGCTAGGCTTGCCAACGGATTGGTAGGCGGGCTTATCACCAAGGCACTCGGCGAGAGTAACCAGCCTAAGCGAATAATCAAGGTCTAAGATCAGGCACAGCTAATGGTTTTATAAAATTCTTTACTTGTAGCCAGCCTTCTGCAGCTTCTCGATGGCGTAGGGAATCTGGATGTGAGATGTTATTAGACAATGGTGGAATCAGAAGCTGTCCCGTCTACGTACCACTTCGTGCGCGGTTCGCTCGTGCACATCGTGGTTAAGGGCGAGGATGGTGGAAGGTTTCTTCTTGATAGCCGCATCGTAAAGCTTCTTCGACTGGGCAGGGGTTGCGCCTGACAGGACTGATGAACAAGGGCGAAATTTCTAAGGTACAGTGGCTTACCAGTAGAATCCTCATCATCAAAGTCCCACATGGCACTAAGAGCGACACATTTTTAGTGTATGAGCTTCGCTGATCCAAAAATGGAAGGTTACTCACATGCTCTGGTTGCGAGCGCCAGCAACGTTCTAACGAGCAGCAACGGTTCAATTAGATCAAAAATATTACATCCTACTCTTTCATACCTTGACATTATCTACACATAGGGTTATGAGCAGAGCCCCCGATCGTGTAGTTGAGGTTGCTTACCGTTGTAGTTGCCGAAGGGAGGGCGCATAAAGGCAGGAACTACACCAGTTATCCTTTGCAGGGCCTCTACTCGGAATATCAGCATGAGTCATCATAAGTCGCTATAAGATACTCACGTTCGACGCGCCACATCTCGTCGTGAACCTGATCCCAAGACAGCTAAAGTCGGAAGCGGTTAAATGTAGCAGAAGAACTGCAAGGGAGTACCCACTTTGGTCAAGTCTTTGTGTGCCCAGGTGTGTGAGGCGATCTACAATCAGGATTAGTGGTCAGAAACGAGCAGATGGCGTGGTCTGACCTGGTGGCCCTTGTCATAGGCGTGTTTGACGCGCCTGAAGCCAAGTCAGAAAAATCAATATAGCGGAGATGAGGTTGCGTACTTGACGTTCTCGGGATCATAAATGCACCCGTCTAAGAACTTGTTAATAACGGTCGGGTCATATTATTAACTAGCCCGCTTACAGTTATCTCCGTTGAAGAAGAACGTACTTCACGATTGGCATTAGCACTACTTAAATGAGCCGAGGAGAAATCGATATAGCGTACCCCTTCGCACCAGCAGCAACAAGTGCCTTTGAGATATCATAGATATAGTACCAAGGACCATCGTCGAAGCTGAGCTTATATATCAGCCTTATTTCTCACAGCAATAGCACCGAGTACACGTACGTCAAAGCTACGGTCTTCGGCTTGGTGCATTTACTGTACACCTTGGCGGCTGCCCGCGTCTCAAGCATGTGGTCGGTGGGCAGAGCAAGTGTGCCGAGCAGAGAGGTGGCGGCAGCAGCGAGAAGTGAAAGCTTAGCAATGAACTGCATGATGGAGTTTAGACAATAAAGAGTGACTAGGACGCAAGGTCGAAAGAGTGTAGAGAGGGCTGGAAGCAGGAAACACAAAGATGAGAGGGATTTGCTCCAGCAAACAATTCTTAAATAGTGGCCAGAACCGATCCCCAGCGCACGACTGTTAGCTAGCTCGACCCACCCCTACAGAACTCCTGCAGTTGGTGGTCCCGCCAAGCCAGGTGCGCATAGTCTTGGCATATTCGTGAGTGGAAGCCGATTTGCATGTGGTCTCGACCTTGGTGTCTCAGGAAGTTGGTGTATAGGATATTCGCCGTCTCTGGTAGGTTTCCAGTACACCGAGGGGGCAAAGGACATACGAAATAATTCTGCTCGTATTAAGTCGTTCCTTGGCGTGCGTGGGTAGAGCAAGAGCCAGAGTCCAGATTCGGCCCGACTCTCACCCCACCACGATCGATCCATACCGAGGGTGGATAAAATCGGCGGCCAAGGCGATGTCTATCAGGTCACATCAGCCGACTAGTGCAGGGCTGTGCCTTATCCTGAACAAGAACCAAAATGTTATTCAGGCATGTAGCTTTTAGAGACAAACTCAGTAAAGTTGAGGTAACCATGAACCTGCGAGCGGCCAACTAAATTTCTTTAGACTCGCGTAGTCCAAGTAACCGAAGTATTCGTGCTACAATGCCACTCTTCGCCCGTCTAGCTTTCCTAGTCGAACCTTCCATCTTTTCACCTGCGTATAATGTCGCAACCACGGTTGAACTCGATAAAACTGAAGATGGACGTTTGGAAGAACCGGCAGCTACCAATGAGTTAGGTGCCAGTTCGGGCGCAATTGCGAGCACTGTAGGATGAAGTTGACTAGGCGAAGTAGCAAGACAAATAAAATGACAGACCGGCATATTGAGCGAGCGAAAACGACGCCGCATCGTTGGTGTTCAAACCGACTATCTGGACAGTTGGGAAAGCGTTCAGTGTGGATAATATGCTGCCAGTCCTGAGATTCAAGTTACCTCGTTGACGGGCTCAATTACGTTTACCCCACTAACTTTAACAGGATTCCCAAAAGTGGTGGCGGCAGTGATCTGATTCCATGCGAGCTGCTTTTGGTTTGTGTCGTTCAGACGTTGGCCAGCATAAGCTTGTAGTTTAGCGTAAAGCTAGAATCAATGGTTTAGTCCAGCGTTCAGTGGCAGACGAAACAAACTCACCTGTCCAAATCCACCCGAGTTGAAATTTGACCCATACTTCGCTGTTTTCCTAGAAAAGGTTTAGAGAAAAACTTTGCGGAAGGGAGGGTACGTACTCAGCCGCGGTCGCGTCTAGTTACCAGATAAAATAAGTGGTGGGGTTTTGGAGAGAACCGAAGGGGCTTACTATAGTAGCGGCAGAAGTCCACCCAGGCACCGTTAAAACTGTGGACACTTATCGTGTCAACAAGCTCCATCAAAAATTCGCCTCCACCAAACAACATAGTAAGATGATATCTTCAAAGCTGGTCAGCACGAAGCTCAGCGTTGCGGGAATGTATACTCACGATGCTTGAAATTGACCACCTTCATCTGTTAGATGGGCGGTATTGGGGTCGAATCCTACGGCTATATGCGTGACGCGAATTAGCCTGGGGGGTTGAAACACCACCTCAGATTCCTACCTGCAGTATAACCCGTGAACTACGCCGGGTAGAATTATGAGAAATATTATAGTGCGTTTGTATAGTGCGACTTACTAATCCGTACTTCATAGCTCCGATATCGGTCTGAAGAAATATGAGTCGGGCTCCTTAGAGTAGGAGTTTGTTGCGCGTACCATGCCCGTTACGATCCGGTCACGCCATTTCGTATCGTTTGTCCTCTATGATATACGTTAGCGAATTGTACGCTAGACGGTGGTATTGCTTACCTCCCACTCCGTAAACCAGTTTCTGTCATGTTATTAGATGAGTCAAAGATGGAGATGCGCTTTTACTATACATACCCAGCTAAAGCGGTCCAATCTGGGCCAATACGAACTCGTGTGGGCGCCGTCGGTTTCGGTAGGACTTGGGTAATATATTAGAGAGCTTATAAACGTGTGTGTTGAGCTAACACACTCACTTTTGCGAAGAGGCTCCCACTCAATAAGTGTTTGATCAGCTTGCAGCGAGTAACGCATCAAGTCTCCAATTTGTTCATCAGCTAAAAAATAAGCTCGCGTTAGCCACGGCTCGGCTTATCCCAGGGGCAAGACATACCAGTTAAGTAGTAGAACCTGCAGGTATCGAGCAAGGTTAGCCTGGTTCGATCCTTGGGTAGTTCATACTCACGGTCTCTTCAGAGTAGAGGAGCTCACTCGAGCCTCTTTCGCGCCATCTCCCCAATGGCTAACGTTGTGGCGGCTACCAAGACCTGCAAAGCAAAACATCTCGATGAACGGCGGACTCGCGTGATCACATATTAACATACCTGCGAATGGTCCCTATACCCGCACTCAACGTCAGCCACTACAGCCTTCAGAGATGTTTGACTTACAATGTGATGGAAATCGACCTAGCGAGAGGGTGGTTAGTTATGAGGTATAGGAATTTCCTAGATAGTACACACCTCAGAAAGATGCCTCGTCATGGCGTACGCAATCCGGAATATGTCAGCTCGACCGGTCCGTAAGAATGACATCCATAACCAGAGGTCGGTTCCTGTGATATAAAATCACGGGCTAAATAAATATAGCTAAATAAACGAGGGTATATGCGCTCACCAAGCTCTGCATTATCCCATGCCTTAAGGAATAGAGTTAAGCGCTGCCGAAATCAGGTGGAATATCATACTTACGTAGCCACCAACGTCGTATCTAGTATCAGCATAAGCCAAATTAACAGGCGTTTCATCAAAGAGTAAGTTGATTCACGTACCTCCATGTATGTCGGGTGTCGTCGTACTATACACCCAAATGATTTAGGTTTATAAACATAATAACACGGCAGGTCTTACCGTATGCATTACGTCTCCGTAATTCCAAAAACCTGCGGTCCGGGAAACGTTAGCACCGCCCAGGAGTAAAATCAGCTGGTACAACCGTAGAACTGGCGCTGCTCAATTTCAGCAACATAAAAATCTAAAAGTTTCGATTTTTGGTCTTCTATTTTTGCCGCACCAGAACGAGATGTATTAGGGACATTCCTACATATGGGTTCAAGAGTGAGTTTGGTAGGCGCTCCTACACGGCAGGTTAACACACCATCGTCCGCCAAACAACCCATGGCTCTGATAGAATGTTGGGCTCGCAACAATCTGTGGTGGATTTGCTACTGCCGCAGCGAAATCGGCAATGGCCTGCCGCGCCGGTGTCGCCGCCACAGCGTTAAGCGTGAGCTCGTACGAACGTCCAACTCCGGCAGGATTAGAAGTGACGAGTTCAACGTCTTCGTATGCGAGATCGAGTCCATGCGCAACAGTATCATAGTGACGAAGATCCATTGCGGGGGCCTAATTAGCAAGAATATGAGTGCAGAATAAATACTATGTGGTTAAACTCACCTCTGGAGAATATGCCCAAATAGTCACCTGAGCTGTACTTCCAGCCGCACCCCGAATATCGAGTTGGCGTGGATGCTGCTGCCAGAAATCACGCAGACCAAACAAGACACCTCCCCCCTTGGCGCCTCCAATGTAGCCAGTGCCATTCGCTTTCACACCGTGACCCGCGTGCTTAATCCAGCTACTCTTGTCACTTGTCCTATGTTTTGGATTAGCAACGGTGAAAACCTGACTCAAGAATATCAGGTATACCTCTTCCAAATGTCAAAATGGTCCGGGCTGAGTTGAACAAGAGTGTAGTCGTTCCAGGCCGCTAGGGTAGAAAGGTACGGAAGGACAGTTGTTGGCCACAAGCCAGAGTTCTGGTGGAGTAATCAAATCAGTTTCGCGCTTGTCAACCAAAACAGGCAAGTGCATACCTGGGCAGGAAGTGCTGTCCCATTGAATTGAGGTCCAAGCAGCGCGGCGGTCGCATCTCGGCGCAACCCGGACAGAACTCGTACAGCTTCTCCCCAGATCCCTCCAGAGGCGGAAGTAAAGCGGATATGTCGGTCATATAGCTCATCGGAAAGCGGGACGTTGAATTGTACGCCCTATCAAACGTGTTAAGCATGCTTCCGTCAGTGGAATATGACACTTACTATTCCCTTGATAAAGTCCTTTGCTTGGTCGCCGTCGAACAGGAATAAATGTTGGATTTTGACTGTCGATGAACCAGCGCCAAAGAAAAGTCTTATTGTAAATGGAAGCCAAGACCCATGCCCATCTCCCTTATAAGTCCCAGTCACCTAATAACGCATTTCTGAATAAAGTTGGCGGCAAATCACAGGTTATGCCTACCTTAATAGTTGCTCGAACTGGTCCATTTTGTTCGATTGTTGCAGCTGTAATAGTTGCTACTGTTGTATGAATGTTCGCGGGATCCGTGTTCTCTGGAGAGTCTGATTGTCCTGGTAAGGAATATATCATGTTTCCAGCACGATATAAAGCTCATGCGTACCTTGAACTTTGACAACTAATTGACCGTCTGATAATTTCTTGGATCCGCCAACAGAGAGGGAGGAGATCAATGTCGTTCCCGAAGTTTTGATCTGGGCTGAATGGTGAAGCCATGTCAGAAGGGTATACTATAATAGAATAGACTTAGGCGCACCCTCAAAATTGCCTGTGGTGACTGTGATAGTACTGCCGCTTTGCTTGACGGTCACCGGTGAAGACGGCTCTGTGGGCGAACCCGGAGCCAGGTGAAGCGAATCCGCCAGAGCAGCATCTGGTGCGATTGCGTGACCCGTCCATTTCAAAGAGCCATCAGGCCAACTGAATAGAGATGAGATGCAAAGTTGAACAAAAGGCTTGGAAGCACGTACTAGGCAAGCGGCCAACTCTGTACCGGAACACTTTTACCATCGCTGGTGGTGAGCTTCAAAGCAGTTGACTTGTCAATCTCGCCTTTCGCCCAAGGTACACCCCAAGAGCTGCTAGTCGCTGTAGTAGCAGGAGATTTGCCGTCGAGCCAGTGCAAGTCAACGCCGTCTGTCGCGCGGGGTTTGTTGGACATGATAGTAAACTGGCGGGGTACCAAGCTGAACGTTATGACAGCGCTTCAGAGTAAATAAGTCGTTCATTATAACTCGGATGGCCGGACCGCCATGCACGCGCCATCTGGGTTCGGTATAGCGGTCCTCGACGAAATGGGAGTCGGAGAAGCTCGCGAGGAAGCCAAAGCGGAATTCAGCCCCAATGGCGTAACAAGATCTGCATACTCAAGCACACCAAAACAATCAATCGTAGCCAAGCACTTTATTGGATTCGGAAAAATGCCCTTCTTTAGTACTTCCATGTGAGCTTCACCACGTAGGAAGCCGGCCCGCTAGGCCTGAAGATCAGAATTTCGGCTCAATGCCGGTCGAGACTCGAAAAGCCAGCATCGAGCTATTAATGGCCGGGTTGCTTCGCATAGTACTAATACATAGCTCTACCTCTGAGCGGACGCAAGACTGAGACTACGTGAATCACTGAGTAAACTGCAGCCAACTTGGTGATCGTGGTTGACTCCGAGATGATCAAGCTCGTAAGCGCCCTCGGGGCTTTGCTCGTTATCGCCGAACCTTTAACTTTCTCGAACGCACTCCCAACTACCATCCCTCAAGCAAATCTTGAAAAGCCCAACTGTGTTTTCTCCGTATCCCCTGACGAAAACACATCCCTAGAATATCATCTTTGTCCTCTACTTGAACATGGTCAATATCGAGTTTCAAGAGAGGTGGAGACACCTCCCTCCGTAACAAAAGTAGGTAGCTCTAGTGCACTATAGCTTGGACATGCTTTATTCTTCTTGCTCTACAGATCCACTATGATATCAGCTTACAGCAGAATATCGTGTGGGATGGTACTCTCCCTGCAAGAGATCAATGCGAAGTAGGAACCAACATTTGTATGACTGGTAAGCCCGCCCACTAAAAACTCACCTGAAAATTCGACTTACATTCCCTGAATTTGAAGTAATCAGTGAGCGTCCCGATCATAGGCTGGAGCCTCCAAGAACTATATACGTCGTCCCAGTGGCGGGTAGTTTCCAGGGCAGGCGATTGAACGTAACGTCCAAGATCGCACCCCACACAGACGTTTCTGGACGTGGTACGCTAGCACTCTTCTAACAGAAATCCAGCGACTTTAAACTCACTTCATCTATTACAGCTCCCTTGGAGGTGACGTTTCATGGTGGATTATATATGGGAATCGCTCAAGAGGCGGCCTTTTCATTTCATTGTGATCCTACAATAAAAGAGGTTAGATTTGGTATAATTTTGTGCGAATTAAGGATCTAACCGCAGGTGCTGGACAGCCTTCTAAACCAATCTTGACGTCTCATGGAGATCCTCTTGAAGATCAAGGCAAACACGCGCTAAGTTGGACTTCCCGTCACGCTTGCCCCGTCGGTGGATATCCCGAAACAAAACATGGCAACCAACCGCAAACATCACCTGCCCCGCCCGTCCCAGAGCATCGTATAGCAAGCAATATCGCACTAATCAATGCCGTTATGTATGAGTCTAATTCCGCCAATGGGTATCATTTAGTAATTGCCCTTTGCAGCATCCTCACGATCATAATCGGAGTTGTCCTGCTTAGAAGGCTAATCAAGCGACATTCTGGGCGTAACTCCCGCCAATATCGTTCCCTAGCTTTATCCCACATTGGTTCTACACTTCACCACGAGGCCGACTCGCGTTCACCCTTATCACCTCACACTTCCGACCCGAGCCAGGCAAGAAGATATGCTTCCACGTAGCCAGGCGTTTGTTTCAAGGCTTGAAACATCTCATGGGGTTTATGTGTATTAGATAATATAGTTTCGCGAAATCTTGCACATGTTGCCTAAAATGGAATGCTGACGGAAAGCTTCTCACGTCCCCTTTTACCTGAGATCAACCCCAGCGCCACCAGTTTATCTTCCACCACGCCTCACCAGTGGCTTGGATCGCGCCTTGAAGGATGGATCTTGGCCTAAATCAAGTACATGTGTTAATTACTGGTGCCGCGGGAGGCATTGGTTTCGAAACTGTTCGGCAATTCCTAGGTATGTGGACTGGAATTGAATCTACAACGAATCCTGACGCATATATACAGAGCATGGAGCCTACGTAACAGCACAGTATCATACCGCCCCAGGCCCTCTGAAAGATCTTCAGACGACGTCAAAAAACCTAGAGCTTGTGCAAGCAAACGCTACAGACGAAAATAGTACTCGACGCCTGTTTGATCACGGCGGCGAGTTCTTTAAACAGGAGGTCCAGGTGCTGATTGGTGAGCCAATTTCTTCAGCAACATGTTCGCGATTTTACAAATATTTGTTCTACGGAGCTAGTCAACCACGGAATCTTTCCAACAGAAGACGTACACCTGGTAGATATGAATTTACAACAATGGAAGCGTACCCTCGATGTAAACCTAACTGGTGAGTCCCCGTATTATCCTGCAGCAATCCTTCAATCAGGCCAACATCCGAACTCTCCAGGCCCATTCCTCATTGTGCGAGAGTTTCTGCGGCGCCTCCGCAAACCACGCGAGAATTTTACTTTAGACCTTTCCAAAGTATCTGTCGTAGTGGTCGGAAGCACATCCGGTGAATTTGGAGAAGCTGGCCATGTTGGTACGCTACTACCCCCTACTGACAGGCAACGTTAATCATGCGTCCTCATCTCACGTAGACTACTCCTGCTCCAAGGCTGCGCTTCAATCGGGGTTTATACGCACAGTGAAAAACGAAATTGTTAATATCGCACCCGCTGGGCGTATCAATGCCGTTGCGCCTGGATGGGTTCGGACTGCAATGGCTGAGGAGACATTAGCTAATCCTGCGTTGTTTCAGCGAGCAATCGCGACGTGAGTATTGCACCTTCCATGCTTATTGCTGCTTCGACTCTTGTTATATCGATACCCAAGCTGAGTCTCTTTCGCGATCCGTAGTACACCTCTCAAAAAAGTCGCCACAAGCACCGATGTTGCAAAGCAAATCCTCGTGCTTGCGTCAACTACAGTCTCAGGACATATTACGGGTCAGAATGTGGTCGTCGCCGGAGGAATGGAGGGGAGACTGCTGAACGTACCTACCAGAGAGGGTTGAGTTACCGAGTAAACGGAAGTACTAGAAGATTGATGATACTAGAGCTTAGCTCAACGTAGCTAGCATCAGTACTGTATTAATCCTAGCTACATACGGTGTCTTAGCCGTCAACTCCAACCGATTTTTGCGACCTCAGCAACATTTGCACTGGTGTTATTAGTCGTACTAGACGAACGATCATATTAGCGGATACACGAACCTACATGCACGATGAGCAGCCATACTGTTGGATGGGCAGAAGATGAAGTTAAGAATGTATGGCTAGACGTGGGAGGCTTCAAGAAAGATATAATTGTACACAGTATTGTACAACGAGCGGCGCATACATGAATGATGGAGCTCGGGATTGCTATCCTGTTATTTATACGACACTACGAATAGGAGTTGCTCCTACAGGCGTGTTCCCTTCGGCATCAGAGGGGATGTTGTTATTATGTTCCGTCAAAAGTTCGTGCGCTTCTTCAGTCTCATCCTCAAGAGGCATTTCGGTCCTCGGTTTATTCAACTGCAGACACGCAAGTTAATGAAGTCTAGTGTTCATAACAGCCTTTCTAAACCCACATACCGCGACGTATATCGCGCTAAAGATAATAATAGCGGCTCCTAAGATACTCAATGCGGGTGGAACCACCCCAAATGCAACATATTCGAACC
>WSTH01001544.1:0-11968 GCA_019616345.1 Ceratobasidium sp. 395
CTGCAACGCTTCGTTCTCTAAAATGTATATTTCTTAGTTACCTCGAATAATAGAACTTTTACATCTGCCTTTCACTCCTCAGCAAAAAATGGTGGGTGTAATAAAGAGTGATTATGCAATATAACACCATTACACCATAACACTTCCCCCCTATTTAATAACACATGATCCCACTCCATAATTACACCATGTAGGTTACACTGCATGATTACACTGTATAGTTACACTGCACAATCTCACAACCTGATTAAATTGTCTCATTACACCCCCCCCAGTTGGACTATTTTGGTTCGCTCATATATGCATTTTAATAGATTAATTAGCATGTCAACCTTCCACTCATATCACCAGCTAAAAGGTCGGCCCTATTTGAGCTTTCGGAAAATAGGTATGTTACATGCATTCACATTGATACACGCATAAGCCACAACATGTAATTCGACAAAAATACTATCAAAAACCCCAGGCAAACCGACGTGGGATACAGCAACGCAAACTAAACCTAGCTAAATAAGATCAAGATCGGTTAGCAAAGCATCACAGCCACAGACAGTGCTCTGAAAACATACCGCAAAGTACGCCGACGACTGTCGAAAGGACAGTCGAGGACTTGGACATGGGTGACAGGAGCTGGGTGAGGGCTCGGTTTATATGCTCGAAGCTGATCTGTCCGGAGTCTCACGGCCGGCACGATTCGCAGATCGTAAGACATTCGAACGGACAATTGATTTCCGATCAGCCGCTCGGCATCCGCCCGGCCCTGCTCTCCCGACAGTCTCCTTCCAACACCACTCTCCTTTCGTATCACCAGCTCTCTGTTGCCGCCAAACAACGCGAGCGTGCCGACTCGAGTCGAGCTGCCGTACCCCGGGACCTTTTTCCCAGTAGGAATACATGGTGTTTTGCTGGTACGCTATTTACCTGCCTGTCTCGACTCCCCACCGTCCTTAACGCATTCGCCTTCATTCCCCTCCGCCAACGCCTGCGTCGAGCATAGCTTCGTAAAACACCACGCCCCGTCGCTCTTGCCTAGCGTGCTTACCGCCTCGGTCCATCTCCCAGGCGTCGAATCCGACGAGCCTGCCCAGTGCCAGAAGGTTATCGACATCTGCTTGAACCAAGCTCCGCAAAGGTGCGTACCGTTCTTCCCTTGCCTACCTCGCCCGCCTCGCCGTGCCTCGCCTCGCCTTGCGTGCACTGTGTGCAGTACAGTGGCTCGCAGGCTAGTGCGCGTCTCCTAGCGTTGTTAATGCAGGGCGCGTAGCCCGGCGCGCACAGGTACCCTAATTCTTCGTCCCTGTACCACATTCCCGCCAGTTCCGACGCTGACTGCTCTCACCCACGGCTCGCCCATATCCCCTGCCCATATGGACGACCGGCACATCATCCCGTGCTGTAATCAGGGCGGTACTGATGAGCGCGCTCTGTTCGGGCGCCGTGCCTTTGTTTCTGTGTCCTCACCCGTGCGGCGGCGGCGATGTTTGTAAGTACATATCTCATCAACGCGTTTGTACCGCTTCACTGATCTCTCCTTATTCCTTGCACCCTCGTGCGCCTGTTCTTCCTCAAAACCCCGGCGTGCTCGACGAAACTCTTTTCGTCTCCGGCCGCGGATGATTTGGCCCCACTGGTACGTCTCCTCACGCGCACGCTACCTCTACACACCCGCCCGTTGTTCACGCTGATTACTCCGAGCATCCTGAACGATTTACACTAGGTTGCCGGTCTCATTAGTCACCACCCGATGCCTGCGTTCTCGTTCTTGACCCCTCTCGACCCGTCCGACACCGACCCTCCTTCGCCACCTCCGTCACCAACTAACGCGCACGCACAAACGGTGAGCAGCAGCCATCGTGTCACTCACGATTGGTGACGCAACCTCACACCACCTATATAGGGATTGAAACACGTCTGGCTCGGTTTTAGGCCACTTCGTGCGTGTATCCTCTACCACTACCGGTGTAGGACCGCACTTATTACTACGTCCTTGCTTGCTGTATCTTTACGTCGCTCTGATATATATGTTTGTCCCTGAAATACTGCTGCTTGAGCACGCTTTTTTACGGTTTGTGATATTTTTATTTTAAGCATAATTCGGGTCATAATTCCAACGTGTTACTACTAGCTATCACATTTGGGTGTTATAGTTACCCCACTGTAATTTACAAGGGTTATCTGGTGTGATCGGGTGTAATCACAGCATTACTCTTCCCCCTGATTTAATAACACCAAGGATTTTTGCTGAGTCTGCGATCAGCCGGATATTAACCGTGCCAAGGATGCCGTACTTATAGCAGGCTGCCGCCGGGCATTATAGGCGCTTATAATCCGCACGCAGGCCTGCGAACAAAGACACCGTGCTGGAGACCTTGTCATCCGAGCACGGTCTGGTTATTTCCCGCCGGCCTTGCGAATCACAAGCTCAGCCTGTGAGTTTTTTCAAATCCTGCTACCCGATTGTATCAACTGCTAATATACATTAACCCTTCTATAATACAAAATCCTTGTAATCATCCGCCAGCCTGGGACCAATTTCCTGATGGCGTTGGAGAGAAAGCGCGGGTGATTCTCAGGAAGTGCAGAAAGGTCTGATGTGGTTTTTGGATTAGTATGTCGAGCGAAGTAATCTCGATAGCAAATTCTTACCATAAGTCGGCATCAGTGTCTCTTGGGTGCAGTGAGTAGGAGCAGAGTTTGAGGTTCGTGCGCAAGAACCTAGGTCGACACCAATTAGTCGGGTGTATGCTACGTTTTGGGATAATCTTTGCTCACCGAGAAGACCCATAAAGACACTGGGCCCATCAACAGCCTGGACAGCTCGTTTGGCCAGGGCATGCTCAGCTATGGCTGCCCGAGGAACTACTTTGCCACCAAAGAGTTCTCGTAGGTCTTCTCCCGAGTGCGACCGTGCGTTGAGTGCCACCATGGTAATCGCTGGAGTGATCGATACCAGTGACACTTCAGTATGGAGAGAGGTGACCGGCGCAAAATAGGCAATATAAAGTAGGATAATAGAAGTAATCGAGAGCAAGGGGGAAAGGTGCAAGGTGATGAGCTTCGAAATTCCCGCGATCATATTGAAAGTGTTGAATGCGATTTAGTGAGTGGTAGTCGTGAAGTTGTTGTAAGAAGTCTCAAAGAGCGGTTGTTCTAAAGCGGCTGGCGCTGGGTGAATTAAAGAGCCTCGGCGGTGAAAGTATTCAGGAGTAAAAAAAAATCGACGAGGCTTGAAGTGTAGTTGAACGTGAAGAGAAAGTATCAAATGTGGCCGTAAAGAGAAAGCGGAAAAGAAACGACGAGAGTGAGATGGTTTCTTCGCTGTCTTCGACTGTTCATACTTATACACCTAGGACCTGCCGAATGTTGGCAGTGTTCCTTTCACTATGGATGGTATGTATATGACTGTGGCCTAGAACTCGGTAACGGGGTATAGGCAGCATGGTTGATACAATGGACGGCGCGGACACCCTAAAAGTGACTTCTCTTCCTCCGACAGCGGCGCGATTGTCGGGCTGTTTTGGGGTGGTTGGTGGCGGGTAGGGCCGGGAATGGGTCATCCGTTCCCGGATATCACCCGGACTGACCCGCTGCGGGTATTGATGGGCGAGGTGGTGGGCAGGTCCGGACAGGCTGTGCTGATGAGTAAGAATGCCCGGGTGGTGTCCGGGTGGGTATTTGTAATACCCGGGCAACCCGGCGCTTAGCGCGACCAAAGCAATCCCGCCGTTGTGCGCCCGAAGCTTACTGAGAATGACTCGAAAGATGTAGAAACAGAGTGAATAAGATCGAAAAAACAAGGACCTGCTAGAAATGAGGGCTAAGCGTATAAACCTCTGGGTCGCATCGTCAAGCACTCCATCCTGTCTAAGTCACTCAGTGTCTCGGTATGCTTACTTCCCCCGACGCAGCACCCTCGTCTCCAGGCTCCTCCCTCTCCGACTCTGAAGTAAACAAGCTTAGTGACCAGCAAGCATGGGACATAGACGAAGATGTGTTATGCCGTACGTAGTCCTTCCCTTGGTTAAATGCTGGCAGTGTTCTCACAATTAATCAAATCAGGTGCGGCACGCAAGTCATGGAGGTCAGATGCGTATGACCACTATGAAGTCTCAAGAGAGCGCTTGCTCAACGAGCACGGCGAGCGATATATTCGATTCAAATTTACCTGCAAAATCGACCCCCAAAACCACAACCCACATTACCGTGCCCGAAAGGATACGTCTCAGGGGACTAACAACCTACAACGAGGGATCGAGAGCTGCAATAAGCGAACTCGCAATCGCCAGGCTATTGCATCAACGTCCCCCCGCCAGTTCTCGCCAGCTCGACTCCGTGCAATCTTGGCACTGTGGAGCGCTCGAAATCATCGCCCATTCGAGCTGGTTCAAGACGAGCTTTTTCGCATGCTAATCGATGAACTTCGTCTTGGGACTCTTCTCCCAGACCGTACTACGCTCAGCGACGACGTCCGAAGCTTATACAAAGATAATACGACGTCGATCCGCCAGTATTTTGAGGTATGTGGTCTTTTATCTTATCTTGTACCTATTGCTTATGCACACACTTGTAGAACGTCGATTACATTCATCTGGCACTTGACGGCTGGACAGCACCAACTTCCCGTTCTTATCTTGGAGCTGTTGTAGTTTGGCAGCGCGATAGTCAGCTTTACCGGGCTATTCTTGAGTTTATCCTGTGAGTAGAGAGTGATTGGACTTCGTGCCATCCGGAAGTGACAGCTAACATTGGGATTTAGCTTGAAGCGCAGCCATACAGGAGTATACCTGGCTCAGAAGACTGCAGAAGTCTTAGATAAGTACAACCTTGGGTCAAAGGTAAGCGGAGTCACTAACTATATGCGCATATACCTTGCTAACTCGACTCCAAATGCAGCTGTTAACGGTCTGTATGGATAACGCTGGAAATAACAACACTTTTACGGACGCGCTACGCGAGCATTTTCCTTCGTTTGGAGGAGCTTTAGCCCGTGTTCGGTGTGCCGCACATATCGTCAATCTGATGGCTAAAGTGAGCTGGAGCTTTTTTATATATTTTGAATGCGCTAACATAAAGCATATAGGCATATCTGAGTGTGTTCTTTGCATCCACGAAGCAAAAGCGAGCGCCCAAGGCCGCCCCTGCTCCAACAGCCCCAGCCAAGCGAGTTCGTACCAGCACTAGAGGAGTAGCTGCTAGTGCTTCTGCACCGGAGCCTTCTATGGATGATGGTGAGCAGGGCAGCGACGACGAGAGCGACAGTGAAACAGAAGACACACACAAGATGCTGGCTAAAGATAACGTAGATGAGGCCAAGACGGAACACGATGCCGCTGCGGTTAAAGAGTGCATAGAGAAAGCATACGAAGAGTTCGAGAAGGAATTCAAAATTTCCATCCCTGCAAGCGATCGACGAATGGCCGAGCAACTTATCCCAAAGGTACGTATAGCACTACATTTGACTATTCCAAGCCTGATTTTATTTTTTACAGATTGCGGGGCTCGCAAAGCGTGCGCATAAGTCGGCAGTTGTACAGCACCGTTTTGAGGAATACGTCGCACAGCTTCCCAGCCTTAGCGGCTCGAAGCGCCGAGCCCTGGCTCGTCGTATGGCCACACGCTGGAATACCGATCTTGAGTGCATCCGCAGCCATGTCTACTTTGAGCCAGCTGTAAAGCTGCTGGTCGCTGATCGTGACTTATCGCTGAAAAGGTTTGAGCTGAGCAACACCCAATGGCGCTTGGCTGAGAGGCTTGTTGAAGAATTAAAGGTGAGCGCATACATGCACAGTATTAGTGTCATTTAGCGACTAACACGACCCACATTGGCTTATAGAAATTTGAGCGACTCACGAATTTGTTTTCGGAAACACAAGTCCCATCGATTCACCAGGTTGTCCCGGCGTTACTCAAACTCCAGGACAAGCTCTTAGAATCCGAAAACGACAAGACTCTTCCTCCAGTATTGAGAGTAGCTGCCCGAGCCGCTATCGAGGTGTTCAACAAATATATGCGCTTGTTTGAGACATCTGGTATATATTGGGTAGCCCTTGGTAAGTTAACCTATTAATATTGGTGCATCGGCACATCACTAACGAGCTCCCGTAGTTATGTGCCCAACTTACAAACTCGAGTGGTTCCGGAGGCGTAAATACAGTGAGACCGATATCCAAGCAATCAAAAATCTGGTTACCTCAATGTTTGTTTGGATGTCGGGTCTTCAATCGCCACCGGGGGAGCATCAGACGTCAGCGGCATTGACCAGTCAAAAGAACTCGGTACGTTAAATTAGATTGTGTACGCATATTTCAATCTCAGTACTAATACCTTAAACCTAGACGCCATTCGATGACTGGTTGTCTGATGACGAGGATGCGTTGGACCCGGGCGCTTCGCAGTCGTATACAGATACAATCGAGGAGTATCTTAGTACTCCTCCACTCGCTAAAGAGACACTCCACAATGGTGGTCTCCTGAAATACTGGCAGGCGGAGCTTACGCAGACGCCTCGCATCGCAAAATTTGCACTTGGAATACTTAGTGCACCTGGTACGTACTATTGTTCGCCTCACTTGTTACTATGTCTTACTGTTTGATATTCTTAGCTTCTTCGGTTGATGCTGAGCGAGCCTTTTCAGGTGGGCGGCTCACAATCAATCACCTTCAGCATTCGATGAGTGAGCTCACGTTCGAAGCCAAGATGGCTGTTGGTTCTTGGTATAAGACTCCTTTATTGCCGTCTGTTGATATAGCGGCTTCGTATCTCTCGGATAAGATGGGGATGTAATTATTTACAAACGCAGTATATTAGTCATAAACCATACGGGTACCCGGAGTCTGCCCGTGTGCTACCCGTACTCGTGGCTGTGCACAGCGGGTGGCTCCCGGGCAGCTAGCCGAATTGCCAATAACCCATCAAAAACCCGCGGGTAATGCCCGGATGTACCCATCCCCGCCCCTAGTGGCGGGGACAAAGGCGCCCGAGGGGCGACGTTTAATTCCCTTTGTTAGGTTCTGCCCAGTACCAGTACCGGATGACGTCAGCATAGCTTTTGTCAATTTCTCCGCTGAACTTGACTTTATCCACAATCTCGAAGCATGTCTGTGGCTACTGGGTCTCGAGAGGCTAGGGTTCATAATCAACCTTCAAATCGTGCAAATGCTGCGTTGGCAAAAGGAAAGAGCAAGGAATCTGACGAACGCCGTGTAGCCTACAAGCCGGTTTTAGAGAATCCTTACCGGGTGAAATGGTGTGCTCTATTTTATTAAAATGGCCAAGATGCCGTTTAACCTAGACTCACCAGGCCAGCAACACCTTTGAACGTTCAAAACTCTATATTAGCATGCCTCGCCGATCTCCTTCCCGAAGTCGCTGAGTATCATCTCGCTCGACAAGCTGCCAGTCGAAAACGCAAGACTGCGGCCTCGTTAGCTAAGCGTCAGGCGAAAGTGCAGTCGACCCAATCCTCGAAAACATTAGCACCACCTTCCAAAAACCCCAAGAAACGATTACGAGATGACGACAACATTTCTGATGCGAAACGTTCCAAGCTTTCACATAACTCGACGCCCGAGGAGACCTCTGGAGCTAGTCCGTCTTCTGATCAAGCTGCTACAGGAGACAGCCGAACTAACGCTGGGCACGAACCAACTACTGAGTCTGTCCCGCAGACATCTTCAGCGTTGGATGCAATCTCAATCCCTTCACTTCTCAAGCACTGTACATTTGGTATCAACGAAGTGACTAAACGGCTTGAATCTCTTACCAAACCGACTCTGGCTCACGAGGTTCGCCCGACGCCTAGACCTAGACCTCGAGCTGTTCTTGTGTGCCGCTCAGATATTGATCCACCACTCTTGATTGCACACCTGTCTATCCTTGTTGCGACTTGTAACTCTTCACTTCCCACGGACTCCGCCGACAAAGAATTCGTGAAGCTCGTTGTTCTTCCTATGGGAGCAGAACATTCACTCGCTGAGGTCACTGGATTGAGGAGAGTTGCAGTTATGGCACTTGACGTGAGTAAAAATGACATTATTAGCACATACTTCTATTCGTTCAACTATCCTATTTCCAGGCGGAGACCCCTGGACTGGAGCGATTGGAGCCGTTACTTTCAGCTTTACCAATCTTACGGGAGACCTGGCTTGCTCCACCTTCGAACACCAACCAAGAACCAAAGACTTTAGTCGTGACTCACGTGAAACAGCTCAAGACAACGGCACCAAAGGATATGAAAGCAGCGAAGGAGAAGCGAAAGAGAGAGGTAGGGGAAGCGAGGGAGCGGGTGAAAGAGGGCGAAGGTCGCCGAAAGAAGAGGAGATTAGGCTCCAAATCCGATATCAATAATGTTTTAACAAATGATTCTAGCACATAATTGCAATACTCAAATCCTAATTACTTGAGATCTCTAAGTACTATATACTAATTCATTCGTTTTAGTGCTTTACGATGCTTGTCACGGTTGCACAAGGATTCACGTGACCAACCAAATTATTTGACGCTGACCACATTCATGCTACGCTCCCAGACTCAAATCCCGTCGAGAAAGCCTTGTTGATCCCAATATCATGCTCTCTGACGATGAGTCTAGCCACTCTGACCAGGAAGGTATCCACCAGCTCACAATCAATGAGCACTACGCCAAGGCGTTCGAGTACCGAAAAGAACGAGAGGAATTAGCTAAACGTATGCCCGCTGTCTTACAACTGCATGTATAGAATTGGCCTAACTAACATAGTCAAGGAGAAATACGGATCGGACTTTGAAGAGGAAGACGAGGAGGATTCAGAGTCTGACGAGAGTGAGGATGAATACGGCGAGGAGCTAACTCCTGCCGTGGATGCTGCGTTACTCCGAACTTTGGCTAAGATCAGGCGGAAAGACCCCGAGATTTACGACTCAAATGTTGGAGTATTTAGTGGTAAGCGTTACAACGATACCCAGAGGTGGTTGGGCAATGAATATTTTACTTAGAGGAAGCAAGGAAGACGCAAGGGAAAGCCCCAGTTCTGAACCGTCCAACCAAAGACAAAGTATGTGTCTCTGAGACAATAATAAAGATATTCTAACGAATAATTCCGTTATAGTCCAAACCTCTCACTATCAAACAACAAAACCTTACAGCACTCCTCGAGTCTTCCTCCCGACCCACGTCCCCAACCCCTGCTCTACTCACGCATACTCAGGAACAAGAAGCACTTCGAGGCGAAACTATTTCCGCTTTTCATAACGCTGTCAAAGAGGATGAGGACGACGATGGTTTACTCGTACTGCGTGAGGGTGTACGGGACGAGGCCGAATTGAGGCAGGAAGAATACAAGGACTTTCTGCAACGGGAGGTCGGAGAGGATTTGAGTGGGCTCATGTGGGTGGAGAAGGCAGATGTCAAGGTTAAGGATGGTACGGAGAACGGTGCGAGCGCGGAGAATGGTGTTAGCAAGCCAGAAGGGAAGAAGAAAGGCAGGCGAAAGGAGCGGAAGGAAGAGACAGATCAGGAATTCCTCATGAAGTAAGTGAATTTTCCCTGTATCCGTCTGGTGCTCATTGATTTGTACTAGCTATATCCTCAACCGGGGCTGGATTGACAAATCTGAAAAGCGACTACCGACGTACCGTGAAGTAGTTGAGCCTGATACCATGTCGGAGGTCCAGGAGGATAAGAACCAAATCGAGGACTCGGAGGATAACGGTCTAGACGAAGACGAATTCGATGAAATCGCCGATCGCTTTGAGAGTACCTACAATTTTCGGTTCGAGGAACCGTAAGTTACCATCGTCCCACCCACAGTACCTGAAACAGCTGATTATGCCCCTCCTGCCACTCCCAAACAACCAGAGACGCTCATATTATCTCCACACACCCTCGTTCCGTTCCCACCGTCCGACGAACTGATACATCTCGTAAAGAGGCACGAGAGAAGAAAAAGGCACGCAAGGAGGAAAAGATGCTGGCCAAACGTGAGGAGGTTAAACGTCTCAAAGCGCTCAAACTACGGGAGGTCAGGGAGAAACTGGAGCAGGTTCGAGCTGAAGGTGGGCTGGGCAAGCCGAAGGCCGGTGAAAGCAAAGGGAAAGAAAGGGCTGAAGATGGAGGCGAGGATAGGGACGAGGACGAAGAAGATGAGGATTGGGGTGCATTGGGAGAGTTCGATTTTGACGCAGACTGGGACCCTGACAAGCACGACGAACAGATGCGTTTGCTGTATGCCGAAGAAGGGGATTACGAGGTATGTCATATGCTCTAGATTTCTTGTGCGCTTTGTTCGATTGCTTGCTTTAGGACGATGGCGAGAAACCAGCATGGGACAACGACATTGATATTAGCGACCTCGTACCTTCTACCTCCAAATCAGCTATCGACTCCTCCACCAAATCAGGAAAGAAAAAGAAGAAAAAGAAAAAGCAGGATGATGAAACCGAGGACGTCGGGGTAGATCCCGACGAGATGGATGCGGAGATTGAACGGCCTGCAGTGCTCGAAGATGAGGAAGAGTGGGACGGCACCGAAGATATGCGGAAACGCAAGTTAGACGAATATATGGAACAGGTTTATGATCTAGACTTCAACGACATGGTTCGTCTTTCTACACATCCTAACACACCCAAAGACTGAAGCGAATTATTCTTATAACAGGTTGGGGATATGCCCACTCACTTCCGTTACGCCAAAGTCGATCCTACAACCCATGGTTTAACCCCGGTTGAAATCCTCATGGCCACCGACGCAGAGCTTAACTCTTACGTTGGGCTGAAACGACTTGCGCCGTACCACAAAGAAAAGTTCGACCCAAGACGACCGGAAAAGCTGAAAGAGTTCAGGGGCACGTTAGCTGCGCGGGGAGTGTCAGGCTGGGACGCCAGCAATGAAGGCGATGCGAAGATAAAGAAGAGGAAAGGAAAGAAGGAACGACAGAAGGAGAAAGCCAAGGCAGCTATGGATGAGGCCATTAAGCAGGCTGAAACGGCGCAGGGGGTGGCGACAGATCCCGAGCCCGGGAAGAAAAAGAGAAAACGAAAACACGGCGCCAGTGCAACAGCGGCCGGCTGATTGTATTCATAAGTTGTAACGTAAATTAGATCCATTAATATATTACGCTGTGGTGTATACATCAAGTTACAGTCACACAAAACTAGCGGGCTCGTCGATACTTCCAGCAGGTAGACGAGCACGGTCCACGAGAGTGTTGTTGACTTTCTCAAACACCGCAAGTCCTCCGCCAGCCTGGCCAGCTGCTGCGATATACACGTTATCCGGGCCTCCGTGAGCCATGGCACGAATTCGGTTCAACCCAGTAAAGACCTTGAGATACAAGACATCTGGTTAAAATCACAAGCGACAGAAACTACATTCTTACCTGGCTAGTTGGATTAAGGTTGCCGCTGCAGTCAAAACTGAAGATGGCGATGGCGTCTCCTCGTGGGTCGGGCGAGGGGGACAGGTCCCTAGCAGCATCAAAGAAAGTGAGGCGGAATTTAGCTTAAGACAATGGATGGAACCTACCTATTACTAGCGTACAAAAGCTTCCTCTTCTCATCGAGAACTAGCTCTGCTGCGGCAAATGCCGACTGGTTTGCTCCAGGTGGGAGGACTGAGAAAGTGGAGATTGTCTTGGGCTCTATGCCACTATCCAAAGGTGGGAGAGTTTGGGAAGAGAGCGTAGACGCCTTTTCATGGAGTGTGTATAGAATACCTTCACGCGTTCATTAGTTAGCGGTTCAGAAGCTGGATGATTGATAGTACCTTCATGGACGGCGATATGGCGAGGCCCACTACCGGCCGGTTGCTGCACGAATCCACGAACCTTCCAGTTGGGTACCGGATCCTGCCCGGTAGAAGGCTCTTGCTTGAGGCGCCAAACCTTGTCAGCACCCTAGTTGGAAAAGAAATAAACAATGGTTATTCAGGTATCACATGTTGCATCCCAGGTTGCTCACGAGGTCAGGTATCAGAATCTCGTCGCCAATTTC
>WSTH01001545.1:0-11967 GCA_019616345.1 Ceratobasidium sp. 395
CTGTCTGGCGCACCTGTCTCGGTCGGCGTACTTCGCATTATATTGGACCGCGCGAACAGCTCCGAGGATTGGATGTCACTGTGCAAGCCCAAGATGATACCTGCGCTTGTGAGAATACTGGAAGAATATCGACGCGAATCTCCCGTGAGTGCTCTGTAGATGTGGGACTGGGATGCTCCGCTAACAAGTGCTTCAATAGATCCTCCAAGGGGAAAAAGGCATTCTGTGTCTCCAGCTGTTGTCGCTGGCTTTCCAAGTTGCCCTCATGGTATCTCAGCGTGACCCGTTCTCCTTCGTCGACCTATTATCTATGGATCCCAGTCTCAAACTTACGGACCATGTCTTGTCGATCCTTACTCCACAAGTACAACGATCGGAGGAGGCTGTACATAGCACGGGAATCCCGCAGAGGATGATCATGCCCTTTTTATCTTCAGAGCACGCCGGTCAAATACTCGAATATATCTACCAGGAACGCTTCCGTTTCTTGCAAGATCGCTCCGACCACCCGGACCATTGGACTGGATTTTCGATTTTGTTATACGGTATTTGGGCACATATGAGGGGATTAGGGAGTTCCCTCAAGTGAGTACGCTGAGTTTGTATGTATTTCAACGGCTAACATCTACCTTTATTAGTCCGGGGATACTTGGACCGAGGCTCATTGACGTCGCTTGTCGATTTGTGGCGGTGGCACCGGAGAATAAGAACGAGGACATCCTGGCCACGACTATAATTTACACCATGCGGAACATCTCCGCAATGTTTGGAGCAGCCTATCCATTTCCGAAACTTACCGATTATCGCAACCCAAATGTGGAAGTAATCACCGATGCTATGTCGGCGGTCAGGTGCTATATCATCAGACTCTCGCATAATCCTCCCGACTTGAAGTTGTATTTTCATCTCTACGAATGGGCCCATGGATCTGTACACGCCAACATGCCTGATCTAATGCTGTCGTTCTTTCGCTTTTCTTACGTTGGAGTTTGGAGTATATTGGACCCTACCAAAGAGAGGCGTCCGATTACGGCTGACCGGGTTTGCGACTTGATAGACTATGCGGGCCAATTGATGGGATTCACTGGGTAAGCTTGTCACCCAAACGCAAATGGATGGGTATAAGACTAAACCTGTAATCTCTATAGAACAATACTCGAGGATCCCCATCTTACGCCAAACAATAAAGACGCACTCCTGGCAATCGTCTATCAAAGTGATATTTTTGCACTCCTCGCTCGCATTGTGCTTTTACCCCTAGCACTCGACGCAAGTACCCTGACTCCAAGAGACAAGAGTGAGCACAACAAGCGCTTTCATGTCTGATGTATGCTCACACATACCCAACAGGGAATCTGAACGAGCTATATGAAGGTCTACGGATCCAGCTTCACGAGTTCGGAAACATACTACAGACCAGTTCAAGCTCAAGCTCGCAACTATTCAGAAGGTCTTATCCTGACTGGCTCAAAGCCGTTTACTGCTTTCAAGAGCTATGCTTCATGTCCAAGCGAGATGCGCCGATGTATCATCATATTTCAAACTCTATGCGCTCTTGGATAGGCGCTGGATTCACCGTTCTCAAGTCCGAGCCGAACGTCGAGCCGACAATGTGCACGTACCCTCGGTGCCCGTATCCCACGCTAATTTCTGGGATGGAGTTAAAGTGTCCCGAGTGTCGGGGGGCGAGAAATGGTTGTGTGTGTCATAAACTGTGAGTACGGTTATCATATGATCTGGGTTTCTATTCACGTGTTGTGCTCAGACAATGGGCTCGTCATTCGTATTGCACTACACATATGCAGCAATAAGCGAATCCTTGGAACCGTAGACGCGGTTTACGCCTTATACGCTCTGGTGTCTCATAAAGTATTCGGAATGTATGTTATGCAGTATATATAGCTTTTGGTCCCCGCATTCGAAGCTTGATGGGATGCGTAGAATCCTAAGCTAGCACTTGAAGCCGAGTGGCTGAGGTGCTATTCTTGGCTCGCTGGTGCGTGTATTAGAGAGCTTGCGATCGAATACCTAAGGATTCGCACCTTTCAATAGGTTTTGGGTATTCGATCGCAAGCTCTATATTGATGCCTAGATTTACTGTATACAGTTATATGTGAGCCTTCTGTTCTTGCACGTCAAATGGTTCTTTCCGGAAGCATTGAATCAAGTAACTAGGCAAATCGTGTGCTCGGCCATAGCATAGTATGCAACCCCCACATTGAAGGCATAGCGCACAGGAGCCCTGGTGACGCTCATGACAATCAAAATTGTCTGTACGCGGATTTCAAGCCCGTATGTTGTGTTCTAGATTTAATTCTATTTATTGCTTTACTTGCCCGTTACCCTACAAGAGTAGTGCAGTGATTAAACCTGAAGAAACCTTTAGATGAGCTTCTCGCAGAACAAATGCTCCACAATGTTTTTCACACTCTTCAATGCTAAGCTCGCCAGCCCGAATTCAAACCTCGGGATTCTCTGAGGCTCAGTCGTAAGGAGTACAGTCGATATTCCGTTAAGCTGTTCCACGTGATGTCACTAGTATTATATGTGTAGGTCGCACAGAGGTGATTCACCTTTAGCATAATACACATCAATGTGGGAAACGAGTGGCCGTTACATACAGAACGATGGCAACCGTGACGCCAACAAGAATCGATTTGATTACAGAGTACAGATATGCCGGTATTCTAAGCGCGTATGGCGCATATACTATACGTTTTTGTTTTTTTCTTATAATCGAGTATTTATTGTCGAATGAAGGCTAGGCCTTATGTATCGACATCATGCAAAAGGAGAAAAGCGACGAGAGAGAGCGAGAGAGAGTATATACTATACGTTTACCACATACGCTACTGCATTTGCATCATCATAGGCTTCATTCGAACGACAGTATCCTGTCATATAGGCTGAAGCCCACTCCGTGTAACTCCTCTCATCTACCGGCCGGTGATGTTTGTAGCGTCCTCGAAGTACTTTGCATCTTCACTTACTGCTTGGGCTACATTCGCCGCGCTAGGTCGTCCCTCTGGCTCGAACTCCCAGCATGACTTCAGCAGAGTCCAGAGTGTATCGCCGTGCTCCGAGTTTGGCGGTATATGCTCTTCGGGACGCTCGGGACACACTCGCTGAATCGTGATGGCAAACATAACTGCGCGTTCGCTCTTGCCCGTCCATGGTAGATCACCCGTGACTGCTTCCTGAAGGATAAACCAACATCAGGACATGTCTATATGCGTAGACACAGTGCATACTAGTATGGTCTATTGTAGATGTCGTGTTAGATAGGACCTAGTGCATACACGTCAAACGTACCATACCGAGCGCATACACGTCTGTCGCGTAGCTACACGGACTTCCTACGAACAGCTCTGGTGCCTACGCAAGACAAAACAGTCCGATACAATATTGAGCGTTTCCGCAAGACTCACTGCCCAACGCGACGACATCGCTTCCTTGGTGGAAGTCTTGGTGAACTTGAGCGTGTACTCTTCCAGCTTGGCGTTGCCAAAGTCGGCGAGCTGGGCCACGCCGTCTTGGGATATGAGAACGTTTGCCTATAAAAAAACCCCCCGATATGAGATCACGTATTATTTCGTATGTGTTTGCGTACGCCTTTGAGATCGCCATGCACCTAGTAAGATGCGGGACTCACATCATCAGTCACTGGATCGTTAGCGCATGAACAAAGCTCGACTGACCACTCCAGACGCATGTAGATACGACAAGCCCTCAGCGATTTGACCACTCTAGCGACCCGATGAGCAAACCAGTTTAACTGCAACGTCTCGCTTGTAAGCTAGTACCTCTACCTACCAGCGTACACCGGTCTACGTCCCTGCGCCGCTCGAGGTAATGCGGCAGACTGCCATTCGCCTCCCACTGCGCGATCATCCCAATATGGCCCTGGAACATCACAAGTCCCAGCAGCGGCTGCACGTTCGGGTGTTTGCACTTCGACCACGCGTACACCTCGTGAGCTGCGTGCTGTACGCTTACATATGAGTGTTCGAGCTAGCGACGTCGTTTCGCGCCGACTGACCTTGAGTATCTTGTGGTCCTGCTCGCTTGACCCGACGTACAGCCTGATCGTTTTGATCGCGACCTGAGTGCCGTCTTTCAGGTCACCTCGGTAGATGTCGCCGAACCCTCCCGACGAGATCGGACGCTCGGTGCAGGTGGCCAGGTCTAGCTGGTCGGTCATGTCTGCGCAGCCCCGAAGGCTGAGACGCGACACGATCTCCTCGGGGGTCTGCAAACATAACATAATTGATGAACAAATCGCTCGACACTTCTGTAGGGTGTGGGGTCGCACCGTCGCACTATTGATCTCGGCCTCCGGTTCAGCGGTCTCGGCTTGAGCGTCGAGAGCCTCTGTCGAAGCACGGAGGCTGCGTATATCCCATACCTTGACAGTTCCGTCTTCATAAGCAGAAACGAGGCAGTTCCCATCCGGGGTAAACACCACACCCTCTACACTCTCCTTGTGGCTAGGCAGCTGCTCGCCGCACATTCGCCTATTCACTGTATCCCATATCTGTATTGAGTAAAAACCGGAAGAGGACGCGAGATATCTGCTGTCGGGAGAAAATACCGTAAACATATTCGACCTTACATCTACTCTCAGAGGTTGGCCGATCGGTTGACCTGACGCTGGGTCCCAGAAGCGGATAGTATTGTCAAGGGATGCAGAAACGAGGAGACGACCATCCGGCGAACATGACACAGATTCGACTATCTTTGTATGGCCGGCACACTCGTAGAGCACGGCGCCGCTGTCCATGTCACATATTGTGACATTCTTGTGACTGTACGAACCACAGACGGCTACTTTACCGCCAGGTATGAGAGCCATAGACTCTGCTCGGTCCGAACCGAGACAAATGGGCTCTCTCGCTGCGTTCCCAGTATGTGCGTCCCATATACGCACAGTGCAGTCGATAGACCCAGACACGACCAGATGACCATCCAGTGAGAAGAGTATAGACATAACCGCACGAGTATGACCCTTGAGGGGCTCCACCACTAGATTCCCAGTTTCCGTATCCCAGAGCCGTAACGTGTAGTCCACTGAACCAGAAGCCAGTGTGCGTCCGTCAGGTGAGAACGCAAAGCTATAAATCAGGTCACGGTGCCCTCGCAGTGGACCAAGCAGCCTTTGGCCAGTGTATGTATCACATATCCAGACGGCGTCACGGCTCGTAAGTGCAATGCGAGTGGCGTCGGGTGAGAACGCTACTACGGCAATTCTCTTCTCCTCAAATTCCCAACTACCAATCAAGGATGCCATCTTGACTTAGCGCCGTTCAGCCCTGTTTTCTGCCCGCTTGAGTGAGAAGTTGTGTGGGGTTAGCTCTGGGTCGAGGTGTAAAGATCGCAGCTAGTTATTTGGTACCTTGCAAGGTCTGCGAGTCGACTGCGTTGGTGATCGCAAGCGATTCTACCAGTTAGCTCTAAGTCCTCAGAGAGTACTCTAGTTCTAGGGGTATTGCGAGGGCAAGATGATAGTCGCACGAGATCAGTGAGAACTGACGTAGTTATCTATGAGGAGCAGCCATTCAATCCTCGTGGCCCATCGAGCACGTGATCTAACGCATAATCGCCGAACTGAGCCACAGGTCTTAAAGTGGCGTTGTAAATCTGAACCAAAGCACATAAGGATTTTTTTTTCGATCGAGTACTCATTATCGAATCAAGGCCAGGCGTTTTCTATTGACATCAAGTACACAAAGGTGATACAATGAGAGCGAGAAAACAAAGCATCAGGAGCAAGGGTTGACTCAAAAGTCGCCCTACTCAGCCAAAAGCTGAAAAGCTAGTTAGCGCTCGGGAGCGCTAAGTAGCCCGGGAGGGCTGGAAGTAGGGCTCCGTGACAAACCCGAAAGTGCAAACCGGTTACAAACAAACACTTTTAAACACGTGTTTGCAACATGTTGAAACGGTTTGTAACCGGTTTGCTAGAAAGTTCCACGTGACTCTCGAAACTTAGTAAGGCCGACGTATATTAACGAGGAGGCTACAGCCTTTGCCACTTAAACTTTGCCACCACACCCTTACGCTTAATGTCGCTCTCACAGACAGCCCCCAACGCCCGAACACTGTCGACTAAAGTGCCTATTGACGCTCGGTTGCTCAACCTACTTCAGCATCTCCAGAACCTCCCCGCCTCTCTTTCTGACCACCCCACGATCTATCCTTTCCCGAACCTTACTTTCGAACCGCATCAGATTGATCATTATGGATCGGTTCAGGGCGCCCTGAATCATAGACTCGAGCTCGAATTCGGTTCTCGGAGTTCTGGGCGACCGATCAGGTTTCGAGGACGAGGATCATCGTTAGAGGCGGTTGTACATACGTTCTACAAATTTATTGATGGAGAGAACGGAGAGAATGTGCTGCTGTGGAAATGGGTGCACGATTTAACCCAAGCTGCTATTCGAACTAAGATCGTGAGTAACACAATCAAGCCAAAGGCCCGAGCATTGACCTTACTAAACTTTATATGCGCGTATTTAGGATATTCCACCAACTCAGCCGACAGCGCCAAAATCGCGCACGCCTCGGCGAGGCAAGAAGGCAACCCATATGCCTCGGACAAGACCATCCGGCTCGAAGATCGCCGAAGCGAAAAAATCGAGTGCCGTTCGTGTAAGTTCTATCTTTTTCGTAACGATTTTTTGAAAGTTTACTTACGGTTTTGGTACAGTGGCCTTATAATCCGGCAGACTTGGAAGATGACCCGGGCTTCACGAGTGTTGGGCAGGGGCGTGCTCGCGACGAACTCCTTGATCGACTACTAATACCCTGCCACTCGATCACAAACCCGAATCACTACCGAGTTCGTTGTCGAGGTATCGATTGTTGGTGGTCTTGGGCTGAGCCACGAGCATCGGTTCGTGTTCTCCGACACGCTTCACAGTGTGTTGGTCTTGAGGATTCTTTACGCGCCGAATTTAGACACCACGGCGCCTCGTTGTCACTCGCATCTAGATTACAAGACGAGAATACAAGAGATGGTGACCCAATAAATACAAATTCAACTGCACCATCTGAAACTCAACAAAAGAGAACGGAGAGGGTTAACCATGCCTTGTTGAAGTGGCTATGCGATCGAATGATTGCGCCGTCAGCGGTGAATTGTTATCGATGGCGGGAATTTGTACATGCACTCGATCCTAGCATTAACACAGCGTCGGGGTCGACGATAACTGACAACTTTGTTGCAACCGAAGCCGCTTTTATTCGACAGGCATCTGTCAAATACCTATCGCAAGAAGACCACCTCACTCTCTCGTTTGATGGCGGTACAACTCGTAGACGCGAGTCTGTGTACACAGTCCATGTTACCACTGGTTCGACTCGGGACGCATATCTGATGGAAGGGAACGAAGCTTCGGGTGTCGCGCACACCGCGGAGCACATTGCTAATGTTATTGACAAGGTATGTACATGCATTTAATGACTATATGCGGCCTGCTAACTGGCGGTTTAGACTTTGACACAGATTGGCGCCGACCGATTCATTTCGGTTGTGTCTGATAATGCCGGGAAAACACGAGCAGCACGAGCACTCATAGAACAGGAATACCCATGGACCATCACACTCCGAGACTCCTGTCATTGGCTAAACAGCGTAGCAAAGGACATTGGGCAGCTCGCATACTTTCAGCCATGCATAGCGAAATTGCAGGTGATTATAACTTACTTCCACACATCTTCATTTGCTGCCCGGCATTTGTCTGCACTTCGAGTGGTATACCGAATCGCTGGGGGTCTTATTTCTATTGGGTACACTCGTTTTGCTACCTATTTCTACGCCGCTGTTGCTACTTTGCGATGTTTGCCTCTTATCCGAGAACTGCTCTCTTCGGGAGTCTTGGATATCAAACCTGTAAGTATATGCGAAACTTTTGCTTCTAACTCTTTATCTAACTCAAACTATAGAGCTCCTCAATATATTGGATGCTGAATTGCTCCGAAATCCAGCTATTTGAGGAGCAGCTTTCTCAGCTTGTTGCCATGGTAAAGCCGTTCGCGCGATCAATTAAATGCCTAGAGTCGAGCCATTCTACCATCTCGGACACCTACTTGTTCTGGCTTGCTATTTTGGCGCATTTGCGGTCCCTATTCAAGTCCAACAAGCTACTCTCTGGCGCTGGACTCCCAGAGCCGGTTATTCAGCAAATAAGCAGCATACTGAACAGCCGACATACAGATATGTTTGGCGGAAAAGCAGGTAGAGTGTACCTCGCTGCGTTCTTCCTCAACACTCGTAAGTTTCTTGTTATTTCAAATGTTTGTGTTATTTACACAATATCGTATAGGTTATCGAGGCTCAGATATCTTTACACGCCACTCGGTGCCATCATTGAACGATACCACAGCCAATAAATCAATTACCCAGACCAAGGAGCTGCCTGACCATGATCTACGACAGTCTGTGCCCGCATATTTCATTGCTGGCAGCTTTCTAGCCCAACTTCTGGGTCGGATTTATAACAAAAATCCTGACGCTCCGCTCTTCACACCGTATGCAAGTTGGGATCAAATCCATACCGAGTTCCATAACCAGTTTGTGCAATTTGTTCGTGGCCATCGCCCGTTCCATCAAACGTCACAGATACAGAGTGAGCACGCATATTGGGAGTCAATGCGTGTCGTACCTGGAGTGGAGCTTATTGCCCATCTAGGCGCTATTCTGGCTGGTATTGTACCCAACTCGATGTCTGAGGAGCGCACAATGTCTACTATGACAAAGCTCGGCTCCCCTGACCGCGCTTCTCAGCATGTCTCAACCTTGATTGACATGGCGACAATCCGTCAGCCTTACAGGCGTGAAGAGATCGCAGAATCCGTAAGTCATGGTTATTTTTGAATATCAAATATACTGACCCACCGAACCAATAGTCTTTGCGCTCATTTCGTCCTACTATTCGATTTGCCGATCTCCCTTCGAGCGTGGAGGTACCGGTGCAGACCAACAAGACTGAACCTGAAATGCCACATCCCAATCATCAGGCGCTTCGGGATGCTACCGAGTGCTTGGGAGAGCTGGTACGGCAGCAGGACTCTCCTGTCAGCCAACGTGCAGCATCGGGCCAGTCTGACTCCCAAGGCGCTCAAATTCAACACCTCGGGATCGAGTCTCACGACGGAGTTTCTCTCTCTTTGAATCTACTCACCGATTTGCTTTCCGACCGCCCGGCTTTGTTGAGCAAACGATCTCGCTCTCCAGAGCTTCCTCTCGCTGACGCTGTGCCTCTAGTGAAGCGTCAGAAGATAGATGTGTCGGCTATTGAATATTAGACGTAGAATTTGTAATTAGTCTTAGTAATATATGTAAACCTGTTTGTAGCTGCGAGAAAGTGTTTCTAACTCACGTGATTTTCGGCAAGAAACATACAAACTGTTTGTCACGGAGCCCTAGCTGGAAGCCAGACCCCCCCCTTAGCGAGCACTGAACGAGCCCTCAGGATGAGACGGAAGCACCGGCTAACTCGGCTCCCAGTACAGTCAAACCTATTGACTTGCATAGTGGAGCCTACAGACAAATTCCTAAGCGAACGAGCTTTCTGTAAACAAGCACAAACTGGCTTCGTTCTATCATGCTAGCTACTGGGACACAAATAACTATTAAAATGCGTATATACAACGCATGGACACTTAAACGTGGAATAGGCCAGCTACGACAGTGAAAATAACTAGATAAAAGTGAAAACTCGTGAGGAAATGGCTGGTCGAAGAGCTCTGAGTGGCGGGCTGACTAAGCTTTGAAGTTGGTTTAAGCTCCGGTGTTTCCGGCGTTTGTGCAAATCAAGCGTATGCAAGCTCATAGGTTTGACTGTACTCCCGAGCGCTCATTCAACCAAGCGAGCGCCGAGCTGCTAACTAGCTTTTCGGCTTTTCCACTCGAGTGGAAAAGAGTAAAGAGCCTGAAGACTCTTCAAGTCATGTGGCTCAAAGAGTCATTGAAAGCCGCAAGTAGTCACAAAGAGCCGAAAAATTTTCCCAAATAAGGCAGGTAAAGAGCCGTGAAGCGCTGAAAGACTCACAACGAAGAAAACAGCCTACTGTCTCTAAATCGCGCCCATGGTCTCCTCTGATAAGTGCATAAACAGCTGCTCATACAGCTGTGCGGACTGTTTGAGTGCGCACATGATATCAATAATAGCTTTTCTATACAAATAGTTTCGGCTAGACAAATCACCAGCGGGTGAACTATTACTTTCCCTAGTCGGTTCGAAGCAGATTCACTGAACACGTATCTTTGGAGCTTTCTAAATACTATTTTCTCATTTTTGACTTCCTATCTATAGTCCGATACAGGCCAGGCGTCATGCGTTGACATCAAGTACAAGGAGGCGTTGCGACGAAAGAGAGAGAAAAAACAGAGAAAAACGAAATAGAAGTCAAACCTAGCTCAGAACTCTAAATTTCTCCAGACGATGAAGCGTGATATGTTTTCATTTCGAGTATGAGTGTGGGGACTGACTCACCGTTCTCTTGACATCTGAACTAGGCCCCGAGCCGCCCACGTGTTCCTGGTTCGACTGTATGTTCGTGTAGCGCGTTATAAATGTATTCCAAAAAAAAGAGCAGCCCACGTGCCCGCAACCTCGAGGCCAGCATTCTTCGCTTATCTCAGAATGGAATTCAGGTGTGCGGAATGTCGTATGGCCAGAAATGGTTGTGTGTCATGAACCGTAAGTATAGTGGTTATATGCAACCTGTATTTGGGTTTTGTATTCAGGCTATAGAAATCAAAATGTATACATATCATGAACGATAGAGCGAATACAAAAGACTGTGAGTATGAATGTGCGGATGGGTAGGAGAGGGCTCGTAGAGCCCGTATTTATAGCCTACGAAAACGCTCCGAGCCATACGTAGTAAGTGCTGCGCATACACTTGACTCAATGATCTGACTCACTCTTCTCATACGTTCGATTACATTCGGGCGGTTTCTATACAGGAAATGGGCTCGTATTGCACCGCACGTATGTAGTATTAAGTGAGCTCCTCTTGACAGCCTGGATCATATGTGTCGAAATTCAACATTTTGCCCGTTGCGGCTCCCCTTTCGACATCATTTACTCCTTTCATGAGTTTCGACTGTCCACTTTCAGCACTAAGAATCATCAAAACTCAGATAAAACGCCTGAAATTTCTCCATGTCGAATTTGAACTTTACGTTGGCTTTGTGCCGAGCTCTAGGGCTGATTGTGTGATTTGCAGTTTGAAAGTCTTTGTTTGTCATAAATCCTTTCAGAGTGTATTTTATACAGTATCTGTAGTTCTCAGCAAGGCACATAGGAGGTGCAAGGAAAAACTATTCGACGTCAGGTCGAAAGATTTTTGATGGGGAGGGAGTCTCCCTCTCCTTCCTGTTTCAGGTCGATGACACCATCGCTTGCCTGAAACGGACCCGTTGTCGAGCGCATGTGTGGAGCAGACATAGATTAACAGAACGAGAACAGACGTAAGGTAGCCAAAGGTTTAGTAGCAATTTCGGCAGCCCACCAATATTGGAAGGGAAGGGAGACTCCCCCCCCATCAAAAATCTTTCGACCTGACGTCGAATAGTTTTGCCCTTGCACCCCCTTAGCTCTTAGTCCGCGCGTTCGAGGCGGCCTAATGGAATGCGCAAGGTTCTAAACTGGCTTAGTTAGGTATACTGATACCTACACCAGACTACAATACATCCATTTCTCAATGATACATGAACTGTCAACTCCGGTACGCCGAAGAGTTTTGCAGAAAAAAATAAAACCCGATTAGATACCCCATCATGTTGTACTCGCTCCCAGTGTTAAACGCACTTTGAGCACGAGAATCCCAGTGACGCTGATGATTACAAAATTGCTTGTATGCGCGGGTTAAACTTTTATATTTTACCGGAGGTTTAGCTCTATTCGTGATGTTACTAGTAGTGTTATTCTTCAAGGCTTGCGCAATAGTTAAACCCGAGGA
>WSTH01001546.1:0-11966 GCA_019616345.1 Ceratobasidium sp. 395
CCCGAGACACCAGTCGTCACATATGACCAGCTGGGGCCGGTGAATCTGATTCATGTCTACACGATCATTGCGGTAGTCGGAAGGATTCAGTTGGGCGAGACATGGGGGATAGTCGACCAGAGTAGGGACAGCATACGCCCGCAGTTTGATGACTATGAGGACGATGAGGACGAGCATCCTTAGGCGCACAAGCCAATTTGTAATAGAATGTCTAATAAAGTCTATAATTGTCTATTAGTCAACTCGAATATATTACATATCTGTCGGTTACCCTGGCCGTGCCTAGCGTACTACATCGGACTGCGCTAGAGCTCCGGCGAAGCGGCGGTTTCGTGCCCGGGACAGGGTGTAGTCCCCAAAAATTGCGCGAATCCACTAATAGTACGGGCAAAAGTCCCTGGAACTACTATGCAGTTCCAGGGAAATTGTCGCACTTAGGCTAGGTACCGGCATTTGCCACAGTGCTTACCTACCATGGCGACTACGTTCCGAGCACTTGAGAAGCGTTTAGGGATTAACCTAGACGATCAAATGGTTGTATATGCGCTTTGCAAGGACTGCGGGACTCGGTATACTATGGACGAAATTAGGGACGCTGATCATCCTGGTTGCCCATACATCCGTCCTGGTGAGGAGGAGCCTTGCGGTTGTCCAGTCTGGGAAGAGCGAGTGTTGTACGGTGGCAATCGGACGCGTCTTCCATTCCGAAGCTTTCCTTATTTTCCTCTTCCCATTTCCCTCGAACGCATCCTGTCGCGTCCGGGGATGCGTGAACTCATTGTTCGTATGGTACACCGCGGCGATGATGACGACCAACCCTGGTCAAAGCAGGATTGGCTTGATGCCATGCCAATCAACCGTAAGTTTACTGATATTTCTGAGGGTTATGGACGGTACAGTGATCCAAGTGGACTCGAGCGTGGATTGAACCCAGAAACTGGCGTCTATGGTGACAGTCCTGGTGAAAATGGGGTAAAAAGGCTGGCTAGACTACCGCTCGGACTTAGTCTGGCTATTAGTATCGACGGGTGAGTTTATCTGATTCGCCTATGTAAAATTGGATATATTACGCTTCAACTACATCAAAATAGATTCAACACGTTTCGTCGCCGTGGATATACTTCCACTGGTGTTTACATTGTTATCAACAATTTGCCACCTCACTTACGAACAATCATTGAGAATATGATCCTTGTAGCAGTACTACCTGGACCGAAGGAGCCAACGGCGTATGAGTTTGATCAGATGCTCGAACCACTGATCAACGATTTAATAGAGCTTGAAAGAGGTAGGTGTAGCGAAGCTTAACGTTTAAAACAGTAATTTATGTCGCTTTTAGGCTACTATATGCAGGTCTATAACATGGAACTCAGTCAGTGCGAGAACAAACTCGTTCATGCTCATTTGAGTCTCGCTCGGCTTGATTATATTGCTCGAATAAAGGTCTGCGGACATGCGGGTACAGCATCAGAAGAAAACTTTTGTCTCTATTGTTACCTTCGACGCTCTTTTCTCTCGGATCCTCGAGGCTATAAAGGTAAGCAAAAAAACTGACTGTTTCAACTATCTAATGATGATTTAGACCTGGTTCTGCGTAACAATCTACGCACACTTGACGATAAGGTCAACTGGTTGAATACGGCTCAGCATCAGCAAGAGCGGGTTCGAAAGCTCACAGGTGTTCGATTTACCATCTTTGATCGACTCCCAGGATGGTATCCATCAACTATGTGCCCGCCAGACCTAATGCATTTAATCCACTTAGGAACAACCAAGCATATAATCAAGTCGATTATCCTCCTTCCTGGCTTGATGAAACCGCGACCAGATACAGCCCCAGCCGACGATCCTCTCTCACGCGCCAACGCATTCCTAGATAGGCTCTACCTACCTTCGTTTTGCTCAAGGAGGATTCCCAAGGCAAGATTTGTGTCGAACTGATAGCCATATGTATTGCAGTTACTGACCTTGTGGGTTTCTAGTTCGAGCATTTGACATCTGGCAAGGCAGAACAATATCGACACCTAGAGGTTGTACTGCCTGTGCTACTTTTTATTGCCTGGATGGACGGCGACTCAATCTATGAAGGGTTACACCCTCGCGGCACGAAAAACACACTCACTTACAAGTTTCAGCAAAGTCAGGCCAATCTCCTCAGAGAAATGCGACTGAAGGTTCATGGCTACGATCAAAAACCTGCTAACGAACGACCGACTATTGCTGCTTGCGCATCTGTTCGAAGTTTGCCTCTTATTCACCGTAACATTGTTCGCTATTGTGTCGCTGTCAAAACTGTTCTTGCTCGTCGTGTCACCCGCTCGGAACTATCTTATGCGACTCGCTTATTCTCTCGGGTATGTGATGTTTTTACCCGCTTGAACATCCCTCTTCCACCGAACTTTCATTACCTTCAACACATCGAAGAAGGCATGACGCGATTCGGCTCTTCGGACCAGAGCTCAACCTGGGTCTTTGAGCGTGCCCATCGTAAGCTCATACGAGTCAACCATAACAATCACACGCAGGGCACACTGGAAACCACAATGGCGCGTGGATTTGTGAAAACTGGAATGGCACACTCGTTCGTAGGTAATTGTTGCATCCTGTTTATATATGCGCTAACGCTTTTTCAGGTCCATAAATTACAGGAAATTGAGAACCCAACACCAGATGATACCAATACCATTAACTGTGCGCTCGGAGTCATGGGCAACGGTCCGGAGCGCGAACTTCAGCGTGGCAATCTAGCGGCTGTACTGGCCGGAGAGGCAGAATTTCAGGGTCAAGGTGCGTACCTTACTCTCTATCATTTACGTTTTTGTCTCACAGTTTCACTTAGAACGGATTAAACTTGCAACAACATCAAGCCAAGTGGTTTGGACTAGCAACGATCACAGTCCCTACTGGGACATGGTCATGGAGTTTTGTAGTCATGAGCTCGGTAGACCAGTCTACGGACGCGGCATACCCCCTGCTCGTGGTGTTTGTTTGGAGGCAACAGGGTCTACCCGCTGCTTTCCTTATGTTCGCCACGCTGGGATCCGTTTCGGTAACGACTTCCAAATGCGTGGATATACTTCACGCTATGGATATATTGACAAAATGGTCCCTGTCCTTATCAAAAGGATATACCAGTGTTCTTTTGATATAGAGAGCGAGGACAACTCACGTGTTGTCTGTTGTGCCGTTGTCCAGCGGTTTGTGGAGCATGAGCATGAGCTGGATTTTCCGTGGATGCGAGTGTGAGTTTCCCATCCTGCTTCCAAGTTTTACTTTTACCGTTCTTCTATCTTAGTGCACGCCGACTTGAAATTCAACATTGGGCGTACAACCTATACAATGAGCCTGAAATCGTAAGCCTTACATTGTTTAGTGGCTCGTTTGCTTTGGGCGACATTGTAATGAGCTACGGTCATTACTGGATAACGTTTGCGGTGAACCCAGTAAGTCTAAACTTTCTGGTTATTACAGCTAACTAACTAGCTATCTAATGCGCGGCCTCTAGGTTGACCCAGAATTTGAGGAAGACGAATAAAATAGGTGAGTCATTGCTTTCCTGATATTTGTTGCACTCATTATCTTCTTTCAGACTGCAAAATGTATTTTTTATAGATCAATCATACATACATGGTTCCAAAAGACAACGCGGTGCGTTGTTAACACGTGGCAGAGCACTTTTGGTAGTGGTTTACAGAGTGGTGAGTAGCAATCGGCAGACAAAACTAGAAGAACTCTTATATACCAAAATACAACGATACCTATGGCGCCATCACTTCTTGGCCGTGCTACGAGTGGTGCGTGCTGGCAACTTCACTATCAACCGCCCATCCTCAGCCATAGTCTCCGCTGCCCCACCCTCCTTCTGTTTTGCTGCCACCCCTCCGCGCTTTCCTGCTTGTCTATCGATTTGTTTCCTGGCCTTTAGACTACCCATACCCGACTCTTGGGTACCAGTGGTATCAACCGATGGCCCAACTGGGGGGCTGGGCATGTCCGGGTACCGTGGATCTCCGGCGTGGGCGTAGAGTGGGCGGCCGTCAGCTGTGAAGCCAGTGACGTCGCCTGGCTGGTGGATAGGATGCTCAGAATGAACTGGGGGATCGGCATCCACTGGCTTTGCACCGATGTAATTGAAAAACTGAGGATCTAAGTCCGGTGAGCCTGATTTTCTTGAAACATCAAATCTAACTTACCAATTTGAGACTCCGGTTGAGCAGGACGTGAGGACTGGCTTGACAATTCGGCAGGGTGCAAGAGGCGAGAGGCCAAGGGGGGATCTGGTGCCTCGGACGAGGCCGCAGGCAGGGTAGCTGATTGCTCCTCAGTTGGAGCCGGGGGTAAGACCGACCGAGCGGGAGAACCAGAGCAAATTCCGATTTGCTCCTCGAGCCATTCGGGTGGCTCATCAAGGTAGTGTCGTTCGAATTTGCCAACCGACTCGATGAATTCGCTGATATCTGGGGCGTTTGTCGCTTTAAGGTTGAACATAAATTTCTTCCGTTCCCATTCGTCTGGGTGAGTGTCGATGTAGCTGTCACTTATCATCCAGCGAGCATATCGTTTGCCGGCGCCTGGTATTTCGATCGGTACGTTGTGTTTGAAATATTCAACTGTCGTCGTGTCCTTCCGGCTGAGTTTCCCCAATTGATCCAGCCCACCCTTTACATCATTAACCTACCAAATAGGTAAGTAAACTCGTAGTATAACCCTACAATCTTGAACTCACTATATCAGAAGTCCATTCCGGCTCGATTCGAACGACGTGTTTTTTATTGTTCGGGTCAATGTGTTGCGGGGACTGCGCGGCCTTGACAAATACACAGTCGAATTCTTTCTTCGCAATACATGTTCCCTCGCGAGCGGCTAGCCGTTTAGTCAACAGCTACGATAAAAAGGTAAGTTGTATGCGCTCAAGAAAACTACGTACACTTACAGTGTTGGCTCGCGTATTCATTAGACTCTGGTTTTTGTGTTTTTCAACGTTGTGGGTAAACGTTCCGTGCTCCTTTTGCATGGCGTACTTCTTGTGTTGACCCCAGGTGACTGACTTGAAATGCGCAAATATAGTCTCTTCGGCTAGATTATCCAAGATCTTTCGTTGCGAGCTTGATCTGGATTTTTTTCGAAAGATGTGTAGGTACGCTGCACTCCATTTCTCCCAGTTAAGCTCAGGCGTGAGATTGTAGGCCGGCGTCGCAAGTTTGTTGGGTCCCACGCGTGTCCAGTATACTGGCTCTCCGTCATCGTCGACCTGCTGTGGCTCCGCATCATATGCGTTGACGTATCCACACAGCTCTTGGAACGTCTCGCGATTTGTTTTCTATAAAATGGTTGATTTTATTTTATTAAATCACTATTCGTAACTTACATCTAACGCCGCCTTGTTTACGGGATCCAAATTGGCAATTTCCACCTTTCCCGCATCCTTCCTTTCCGGCTTGACGTCCACTTCCTCTCCCTTGACCCCCCCTCCCTCGACTCTATTTCCCTCAAATTGCCCTCCCTCAACCTCTCCTCCGACTCCCTTGGCCCCCTCTCCTTCCAACATTTCCAACTCATCATCACTCTCGACATGTCGCTGGCGTTTTGAGTTTTTTGGCGCTTGGGTATGATCCTCTTCGTCGCCCCCGGGATCAATGACCTGACGCTTTTTGGAGGCTTTAGCCTCCTGGGGATTCGTGCGCTTGCTAGCCTTGGCATCCGAATGGTGGCTCCTCTTCTGAGCCATGGCGACAATTTCATCCATAGTAATACGATTGCCGCGTTGGTCTGGGAGAAGGGTGAGCTACTAGTGTATCTTTCACGGGCACATACTCACCGAAGTAGCATGGCTCACTTCCCTCGGATTGGGCTCCTTTCTCATTCCCACCGGCATCGCTTTCTTCGCCCTCTTCCTCGCCCGCAATCTCATTCCCGTCATCCTCGCGTCCAGACTCGTTCTCATCGCTCAAGTCATCAGTGGACTTTCCCTTGCCACGGAACTTGGCTAGAATCAGCCGGTAAGCAAACCCGATGCAGACCTTCTGACTCAAACACTAACCTTCGGCCACTTTATGACCTGAGACTGGAACCCACGTTTTGTGCGTCGACGAACCGGCGAGCTCGGGCGGAAGGTATGCATGTTGGTTTTTTGGTCTTGATTTGGACTGAGCTTGCCGCATGCTCGTTGCAGGCTTGAGTTTTGGGGGCATGCTGGGGAGCGGGCAAGTACAGAGAGGGAGAAAGCGAGCAAGGAAAAGTGAGTCTGCGCTCCGTCCTTATGTGACCGCGCGTTTACCCACTTTTTTGTTGTATTTCTGGGCTACCGAACATGTTCTCGACGTCGAAGCACGAGATATTGGTGAGTCGCGGCCGACTTAAAGGAATAATCAACATTTTGTGCATCTACTGACTATAAACGAAATAATAAGATTTATTCTAATTACATCATAGGGCCGGATATGGAAGGATATCCTGAGATAGGCCTAGGATGGATAGAGGACATCAAGGGACAGCATGGGATTCCGAAAATCCCAAGCCTATCCCGCCCCATCCCTTGGCCTTGATCCCAGACGCGTCCTCACGATATCTTGCCCCATCCCACCCTGTCCCGTGACATCCCGTCCTATCCCGCTGGGACAGCGCCGGGAAAAAACCGAGTGAACTGCGGTGGCCCGCTTTGTGGAGTTGCGGGATCAACGTTCGGGCTTTGGAGTATTAGAAAACGAGTACATTGACTAAAAAACGCGTCCAATTTTGACCTTGACATTACTCGGAGTCTCATAACGTTACATTCACGAACCAGAAAAGTCGTTCTCGCAACAAGTCAATATTGCGTGGGACAGACTTACAGGTCTGCATGAGGAAGCCACCAATATATCGATCCCAGGATCCAACGACACCTCCAAGGTCCTTGTAACCCTCACCCATCGCCTTTTCTTCATTCTTGATACGCCGTTCGGTCCATCCCGTCCAAACCGTGTACTTACACCTAAACCCGTTGAGATCGGTGATAGAAATAGCAGGCGGATGAAGATCATGAGTGGAGTGTTCAAGCCATTGCGTTTTCACCCTACGAAAGTCTCGAAATAAATCATAAGAGTTAACTGAGAAATTATTTTCGGCATAAAACCACTCTTCCTAGTTGACTTCACAAAATTGAATCATTTCACATATACAGGAACGCATGCCGTGACGGAACCCCAGCGAACCAAACAAATCGAACGCCTAGCTGAGACACAAATGATCAGCGCAAATACTTTAATAAAAATCTTCATTCGGCTCACGGGATGTAGGCATCAAAGTCTGGGTCCCGAGTTACATGTCTCTTCCACTCGAGTTACGAGTAGTTCTGATTCGCTTCGATGTTTCGAGTTGATCGTCCGGCTTGGGTTGGGATGTTGCGCTTTGTCTAAGCGAGACGATGTTTCAAATCACGACGAGGGGATTAAAACCGGGTTATGCTCGTTTGTTCTGAGCGTGAGGGAGCTTCAGGAGGGCGGCCTCGAGATTTGGAAGGTATGAATTGTGTCGAGCAAACGATAGGCGAAATCGAAGGGACGGCCCGATACAAGGGCAGGTGCAGTCTCATGTATGGGACCAAGATCTGCTCCTCCCCAACAGTAGTTCCCAAGATATCAGGTCCGTAGCGGATTTTGGGAATATGTTATCGCAGAAATAACCGACGCTCGGATCGGTGGTTTGGAGGTTCCAGCTGATGAACGTGTGGTGAGAGCGAGAGTGTGTGGACGTCGGTGTGAACTTGTTCGCAGAACCAGGTGAAGAGGAGAATGGAATGCGAGAGCTGAGTTTAATCTTGAGCCGTGTAGTTCGTAGATATCTGGCGTCGATAGAATACCGGCAAGCTTGGGGGTTGACTGGGAGGCGATTGTTAGGAGTAGTAAAGCCGAAGCATCTAGAATATAAGCCCATAAGCAGAGCTCATACGATTGACATAGAGGTTTGGATCGTTGGAATCGAGATGGGACCGTAGTCTACAAGCGAGCGGGACGGGAAGAAGAGTTTAGCTTGGCAAATCTGACTAAGAATAACAGAATACGCACCATCGTGCAAACGAGAGCCTGAGCTCGCTAGAGTCCAAACTTGTCGTATTCGAGTTTGGCCTGTACCGTGGGTTCATCAGGTCAACGCTTTAGACGAAGCAACGACGAGAACCTCAACTTACCTGAAATTCGCGCCTGGCATGATTGGTGGGACTCAATTATGCCTATGTGTTCATTCACCAGGTTTCTGGTAGTAGTAGGTCGATGGCGATGTCGCATGTTAGACAAGAAGCGTCTGGGTTCATTCAAGTCGGGAATGGAGATGCGGTTGTATGGCGAGAACACAAGTGGTAACCAGGACGTGAGAGGAGGGAGGGGTGAAGGTTCCATGCCAGTAACGTCGAAGATGAGCACTCGAGGCCAACGAGTAGGAGAGCAGAGTATCAAGTACGCTCCTGATTCACAGGTGATCGTGGCCGCGAAGAGTGACTAGGCGCTTATTGACCCTGAATGTTTATGGCAGTTTGCGATCATCGCAAAGATTTGCCTCTCCCGACGACGTCACCCCAGATCCGAATTATCACATCAACGACCCCACGACCTTCGTAACTCATCTGGCAGCGCCTTGACACCTCTGAACGATGAATATTATATCTCTACGAAGGTGCAAATCATTTTTTTTATTACTGTTGACGACAAACCCGCTAAGATTTCATAATAGGGTGGTTCAAGATGACTCAGATTCCGGCCCCACTCGGGCTCAAATTCCCGAAAGTCCTATGAAAACCCGGAATTTGGCTTGGAGTGGGACTCGGAATTTGCCATCTTGAACCACCCTAATGAACAGCCCAGTGGATTCCACGACTCGCCGTTTGGTTCCTTGGACACGACGACGACCCACGACCCACGACCTACTCATGCGCCAACTCCTGCCCTTCCTCTTAGCATAGACCTGTAGTCTACTCAAACTGAACCCTCGAACCGCATTGGACTCGGTTGGTCGATCAACACCCGAACTCATAAGCCACTATTGCTCCACCTCGTCGCTCCTCCGGCCTACCAATGAAGGGATGGTCGGATAGGGCTCAGATCTTTCCCTCGATGTGAGTTGTTTGTTCTTGGTTCTCAATTCGCGTAATGGCTCGTAGCTGATGGGTATTTATTGGCTTGTTCGACCAGTTGGGACCCGGGCAGCGGATTGACGACCTACTGGATCAGGAACTCCTTGTCTCCAGATATATACTGACTGGACTCTGGCAACTCGACCAACGTTTGGGTTTATGTATCCGCCGAAGACAAGGGCGTTTCGTGCGATGGTAAGCAAGGTGCTCCTACGGCCTCTGCGCGACGACCATAATCAAACCGAACCCGCCACAATCCGATTTCGGCGAGAGGATAACCCGAGTGACACAGCCTAGATCCGGTTCGGAGAACTTGACCTGGGCATCGCGTACTGGAGTATGAACGCTGGAAATCCTTGGACTATGGGTGGACTTTACCAGCAAGCTTGATATGGAGCTCGACTCGTCCGCTTCAGGTGCACTTCACTTGCAAACGGTTGTCAAACCGCTCGGACACTCAACCCGGCCGCAGTCCGATGGATTATTCAAGTGAGTTCGAATTGCTTCATCGCTCCATAAAACCACGGCTACAGCTTATCCTCGACCAGACTTCGGCTTCGCTCATGTTTCTTTCGGTCGATATCCCTGAGCAATTCGCGTTCTCTCCAGCAAACACGTTCGAGCCTTGGCTAATGTCCCAACGAACTTAGGGGAATCGTTCGTGGCTGCCGGTTTGCAAGTTGATCTTTGGTTCGTAACCACAAACCGAGAATATGTATTATGTTCTTCCGAGGTCAGTCTTCGTCAGTTTGTACGATCTTTTTCTTGTCTCATTCTCGGGACCACAGACGTTGCGTTACGTTTACCTCGGCTGTGGCCGAAGAATCCCAATGATATTTCTCGATACTCGCAACGAAGCAACTGCCATCACGCTTCGAATTCGGCTACGACTTATCCATTTTCCGGTTCGTTTCGGGAGGCGACTGGACGTATTCCGAGAGAATATAGGTCACTTGGATAGTCCTGCTTGCTCGAAGAGAGAGAGACTACGGTTAGAATATTCTAGACCTGTGAGCGGCCGCACAAACCTTGGGAAACCGCCTTACTAAATTCGAGAACATTTTAGCGACTAACCTGACGTTCTTCGGATGCAGGCATTAGAAAACTGGACGGGTTCTTTGGATTGCCAGAAACAGCAATGGGTTCCGGTGAATGGAAGGGGCATATTCAAGTTGATTCCGGAGGAGCGGCGGTTTATATCCCTGCTTTTCGAGCGGCGGCGGCTCCTTCGAGTTCTGGGTCGTTGCCCCCTGGACCTTAACTTCGTACAACTTTCTCGTTAGTTTTCTGAATATTCGCCTCGGCCTTCGCTCCACCACCTCTCCCTCTCTTCTTCTTCCACAAGCTGTCATGAGCTCAGAGGCAAGGTTGCCGATTGGGAGGATGGGGGGATGCCACTGTATGCTGTATATTTTTTCGCGAGCAAATAATCATTATGACATACGTTGGACGAGAGTGATCTATCGACATAAACGTTGAGAATGAATGTTTTGTAAGAACACTTGGAAAGGCGGGCCATGAACTCGGTTCCTTTAGAACAGCATGGTCGTTTTTATTTGAGGCCAAAGCCAATGGTGAAAGCACGTAAATGCTTTTGACGTAAGCTGACCCGGACCAAAATAAATCCCGCCGGTCTAGCGCGGGGTCAAATTTGTCAGACTTTTGAAGAACGACGAAGCGTCTCGTGTTTCGAACTTGAGGCTGCGTGATTTATCCTGCTCAAATTCCGTGTTCAAGTTCGTATATTCCACCTTACTCGTCACATTGTAAATTTACACCAATAAATCATGAACAATCGCTCCTGGAGAGTGCTACGAGATAAATCGTCAAGACACATCGGCATTCAGACTGGATAATTTTCCCTAAAGCCGATAATCACCACCCGACTGTTCTTGTTTTGGTTCTTGTCCCCTCTTCTCGTAACCCGAACTTGTTGCTGGATATGAATAGCACTCGATGAACCGCAATGCTGGATTCTGGACTGAGAAAGCAGCTATCAGGACTAGAACGTCCCCAGGATAACGTGTTTTGACTCACCAGGCTGGTTCATTACAGCGGGCGCTCCTTGGCGGCAGCTTCGGCTATTCTTCGTATATCAAGTTGGGAACACGCCTCGAGTCGTCGAATGTCCTTATTCACTTACGGGGGGTTCGGAGCTAGAGATAGCTAACCTTTGAGGAAGGCGCAAGAATCTGGGCGGTTTAGGGAATTCGAGCAGGGTTGATCCTGAAAAGAGGCTGGTCGGGATTCTGGAGGACACAGATCGGGTCGAGTGAACAGTTGCAGAGCCCGAAAGGAATGAGAGACAGAGCAGAGCCAGTTACGGTCTGGAGCATATGCCAAGACTCCTAGGGTCGACTCGAGTTCTGTCACCGGAGTACGTTTGACCCCGCGAAAGGGGAGTATGGAGTGATATTTTCCAGTGGAGATGAATCAAGCTGGTCACTGGTATCTAAAGTTTGCTGGTTCTACTAGGGATGACGCATTCCAGAACGGCGAGGAGGCGGATGTTTGGGGGCTGAAAACTACAAGAGTCTAGGTCTTCGTCCATGAGCAAGGCTTGTAGGAGTATTTTAGGCACCCGAATGGTTAGAGTTCAGAGGTGAGAGGGCCGTAAACGAGACTGTACAGATCAACGGAACGAGAAGATTAGCTTCTAGCACAATCATAACCGCAGTTACCTGAATACTCACAACTAGGATGTAACCGATAGACTGGGCTAGCGAGAGCTGAGATTCACCGTATTCAAATCCGGACCTTCATCCAGATTCGAGAGCGTCAACACTCACTGTGGGAAGTCTAGGGATTCCATAAAGGTCCACAGGGTTCAATGGCTTCCTGGCTAGTCCCGGACGGATTTCCA
>WSTH01001547.1:0-11953 GCA_019616345.1 Ceratobasidium sp. 395
TATGCAGCACTACTGTATGGCTATGTATATTAATCCCCAAGATGTAGTACTGGCTGGTACTACATAGCACTACATAGCGCTTTTTGGTTCATGGGACCATTTCTAGCTTTTTCCTGATGAGGACTTCTTAACGGCGAGGAACGGGAGCGCATTCTAGAGTTTTTGTTGGTGATGTCTTCACGCGGATTCCCCCTCACGCATCGAACACTACGGGAGGTCATTAACCAAATCATCCGAAACCGTATTCCCGACTTCAAAGGAGTCGGAAAAAACTATGTTTCCCGTTTTCTCAGCATGCACGCCAATCGCATCTCAAGCTACTGGAGTAGCCCGTTGGATGACACTAGAGCTCGTGCCGTCAACCCGCATACAATCAAAGCCTGGTTCGACCTTCTAGAGCAGGTCATAACCGAGTATGGTATCCTACCGGAAAATATCTGGGGCGCCGATGAATCAGGGTTTGCGCTGGGCGTTGGGCAGACAGAACGAGTTATAGGAGCAAGCGGGAAAAAGAGCCAATACCGTCAGCGTAGCGGCGTGCGCGAAAATGTAACGGTTATGGTCACCATTGGTGCTGGTGGCACCTCGATTCCTCCGTTGGTGATTTTCAAAGGGCAGCATTTTCTTCTCAAGTGGCTGCAAGATAACCCATTAAATGCCGTGTGAGTAAATTTGGCTCAAACTGTCTGGACTGTGCTTACCTATGATGTAAAGGTTTGGGCACTCTAAGAAGGGGTGGATGACCGGTGAGATCGGCTTAGAATGGATCAAGCACTTCGACAAGCATACCGAGGCACAAGCAAAAGGGGCTCCTCGGCTGCTACTCGTTGACGGCCATGTCTCGCACTATACGCTTGAGCTACTCGAATACGCTCGGGAACATAATATCGTTGTGGTCTGTTACCCATCGCACAGCACTCACGTCTTTCAAGGGCTCGACGTGGCATGTTTTGGACGTTTAAAGGATTTATATTCGCGCTACGCAGGTGAACATGAGGACATGACAGGGCAGAAGATAACGAAAGAGGTATTCTTGACTCCCTTCTCGAGGGCATACGTCGAGACCTTCACCCCCGAAACAATCAAGTCAGCTTTTTCTAGCACAGGCGTCCATCCGTTCAACCGAGACATCCTTACCTCCGACGCCATTGGTCCCAGTCTTGCAACCTCAATTCAGGGCGGTTTGCCGATGACGCTTCCAGCGGCCGTATCTCTAGCTGCAGGTGTGTGGGATAACGCCCGTGCTCGGGCCGATAGTCCAGACTGGGATGTGGATATGCCGGAAGACGCGCCCCCAGCCCAGGACGTTGACCACGAGATGGAGAACGGAGAGGCCGGAACCATAGGCGAGGGAACCGGCGAGGAGCACAATCACGGCGATGACGCGACCGCTGATATTGTTAGGCCACTGGTCGATGGGCAAGGCAGGCGCGCCCTATTCCGTGAAGCATTGGCGCAGACGTCAGCCTCGTTCTTACTCGGCGACTCACCAATCACGTCCCACGACCAGCGGGAACGGCTCCCGTACTATCACCTTCCCCCGCCACCAATCTTCCCCTCGAGCCAAGAACCCCCAACCCAACGCGAACTCGAGCTAAGCCAGCAGCTTGAGGAGATGCATCGGCGAGAGGAAACTATGATGGCGGCGTACCGTGGTTCACAAGCAGAGCTTGTGCTGGCTGATCGCCATTGCACCCTTCTTCAAAGTCGGCTTAACGCGAAGGAATCAGCTGCGGTAGCTAGACAAGAAGGGAGAGGGAAAGGGAGGCTAATGGGGGACAACTTACCGAAGGTCCTCACCCAAGGCGAGTTCTACGACCAGTCGGTCAGAAACCGAGAGATCGAAATCGCGGAGCAGGAGGCAAAGCGGCAGCGAGAGGCGAGGAATGCAGCAAAGAAGCAGCTGATGGACGAGTGGAATGAGCGTGAGCGAGTGCGAAAGGCGGCGGATAAGGAGGCTCGTCGCTTGTGGGAAATTGGCCCGCTTGCAGAATGGGAGGCCGAAAACACCGCTCGTAAGGCTGAAGGGCACAAGGCGCGATGGACGAAGCCTAAGCCGCCTCAACGCACCAAGCCAATTCCTAAACCGCAGCTGCCGGAAGAGCCTGCACGGGTTGCCCAACCGGCGATGGATATCGACGAGCGTGAGGGCTACGCCGGAGGAGAGGACGACGAAGGGGGCAACTCGAGCGAGAGCGAGGACGAGAATGAAGGGCTGGGTGACGAGGACGAGTGATGGTCACATGCTGACGTCGTGGGCCAGCGATTGGCTGAAGCCCTGATGCACGTGCTGGTGCAAGTTGTGGTAGGCTCACGTTTCCGGCGCTTCGCGTTCCCGCGTCGTTGCAGCCGCGGTTTTCAAGCAGAATGTCGAGATAACCAAGAGTAATGTTCTTATAGGCTATATATTGCCCCTTATGTACTTTAGATTCGTTTTAATTGAGGTGACATGGCGTACGGGGACAAACAAAAACTGCTGGTGCAAGTTATGGTAGATCACTGTATGATGTGTCAGTACTCATCTGGGACTCGAGAAAGGGTCAAGTCATTGTCGAAACGCCGGGAACTGAGTTATATGTGACGTCTGTTGCATTCTTTCCTGAGGGTCGCCCTGCCCTCTATGGATCTAAGGAAGGAATCCTAAGCGCCTTGGATGCAGAGACTGGTGAGATAGTGCTAGGTCCTCTAGAAGGGCACAGGGGATCAGTAAGATCCGCTGCGTTCTCTCCAGATGACCACTGGATAGCTTCGGCGCCCAATGACAGCACAATACTTATCTGGGACGCACAGACCGGAGAATCTATGCTCGAGCCGTTGCAAGGTCACACACTCTGGGTGATCATCAGAAAAAGATGTGCACTTTTGTTTAGCTAAAGTTAGCTAAGTTGACATAAACTTATGTGCCTTATGGACCTTACCAGATGTACACTTTTGTTTAGCTAGATTTAGGTCAATTTATCCTTGACTTAGCGAATTTAGCGAATTTAGGTTTGTAAAAACCCAGCATGGCTGCATCCCTGGCACACCTAGTACCTGCAGCTCAGTGCGTAGGGCACAGGGTTACTGTGTACAATCATCCTGAAGTGACCAGAGGCTCAAAACAAGTGGTTTAGGGGGGGCATTTAGTCAATTTAGCTGAATTTAGTAAATTTAGAATTAGGCGCTAAATTTAAATGCCGACTTTTCCTGACGATGTCTGTCGCGTTTTCTCCTGACGGGCGCCGCATCGTTTCTGGCTCTGATATACACAGCAAATCCAAAGCACCTGCCCGGTATGTCTATTTCCTTCATTTCTTGCAACCAGCTCATCTCATGGGCATACGGTAGGAACTAAAGAACAAGTTCTTTCACCACATGAAGCGGGCGAACTTTTGGCAACCAGCAACCAGCTGGCTCGTTGTATACACCCTGAGATGACTGGCTGGGTGACTTCGGTCGCAGGCGAACTACTTGTTTGGCTTCCCCAAGAGTTGCGGGCGGTGGATGATTCACTGTTATGTACAGCCCCACTGAACATTCATCATCGAGTCATAATTTACTTCACTGGCTTTGTGCATGGAGGGTTGTGGGGCTCAATTTATGATAGTTAGCCGTTCTTAAGCCATGTATCATCGTAGTGCATGAGTCTTAAAGAATTTGAACCAAACGCATACATACCGTGCAGGTTTATGCGTGAATTCACAGCATTCAGATCCACGTTGGGACAGGGAATACTTCGGACTTTATTCGTACAAGGGCTTTTATATGGCTTTAAGCGTTGACGTCTGGTATTCAGGATTTTGGGCGAGAGCACCAGTAGGGCCGGCTAATGGGAATAGCTGGCTCTGTTGAAACTTCGGCACTGGTAGCCTGAAAATCCATTAGTTATTCACGTTGGAGTTCGACATTGAATTTCTGCGGCGGCTTTTGACTCCAGATGCGTCTACTCAGATCAATGACATTTCACATACGTACAGACAGTACTGTTGGTATTTATATCCCCTCGAAATCCGGAGAATGGCGAGTGCAATTTTGACGAAATCGCTCGTAGGATTAGTAGATACTCAGGTCCGATTGAATCGGAAACTTGATTTGTCTTGGTTCTTCAGGCTAAAAACCAGCGAAGTGTCAGAAGAATCAGTCGAGTCCGATTACCATATAGTTGTTTACAGTTATTTAATTGTAATTGACTTGGCGGCGAATGGTTTGCTTAGGGTGAACGACAGCAGCAAAATGCTGCTCGAGTGTACTAGCACACCGAGGACAGAGCGATTCAGAACACCCATCACTCAGTAGCGCTTTCGAATCAAATTTGCATAAAAATTGATTTACATAGATCGTGTCCAAAATACTCAAATAGATAAATGCGTCCCTTTTCACAAATCGGAAGGCGAGAACCTCATTCCCACCAGCGCGAGCAGTACCATTACAACCCACACTAAGTGTCCACCCAGGATGTTATGCTCTGAAGAGAGTGCGAACAGAGTACTAAAGGACGGATTTAGTCCCGCAAACCGTGTATCTAAGAGTACCGACTTACCTAACGGCAGTTGGGGCAAACATCCGGGCGAGACACAGCGAGAACTGGTTCAGCCCGTTTGTGGCGCCTAGGGCTCGTTGATCTGGCGCGCTTTGTCGAGCGATAATCATGTTCATCCTGTGTCATGCACCATAATGTTCAGCTTCGAGGCACTCGGAAGACCGAATAGAATACCCACCCGTAACCCATGCATCCAAACTTGGTCAGCACCTGAGAAGCCCAAATCAGAATCCAGATCACCGCCGTAGCTTCTTTCCCGATCTCATGAGCACCGTTATTGGACGAGGCCCTTGCAATAGTGTTGAGGACTGCGGGAAGAGCAAACGCGATGGGCCAAGTGCCCATGCATACTCGGAACGTCTGTGTAGGCTTGAACCGACGAAGGATGATGGGAAGGATGACGATCTGGAGAGCGAAGCTGATGATTCCCGCCGTCGAGAGCGCGAATCCAATTGCGGCAGGCTATAGAAGCTATGCGGTTAGACTGTTTCCATATCAGGAAGAATCATACTCACATCGAAGCCTAAACCGCCGTCTTGGATGCTCCTGTGATATCATAGGTTAACGTTAGGTATATGCGGTACGAAACTGGACTCACGTGTAGCAAAACAATACAAAGACGACGATATACGCCTCAGCCAAAAAGCTCATCGCTATCGCAGACGTAAACAGCTGCCTCAAGCGCGGCAGCTTCAAAAGTTCCCAGATAGTCCAGTTATGGGGCGCATCCTCGTCCTCGAGAAGGGGATCGGACTCATTCACACATTTGGTCGAACGAGCTTCTCCGACGCATGTCGAAACGCTCGAGCCGCGGGACCGTTCGACCGCGGTGGTGGACGGACTGACGTCTCGAGAAGCACCTGTGAAATGCACATGACTCTGTCAGCGCGAAGAGTCGTCATTGTAGATCCTTACTCACCGGCCCGTTTTGTGCGTCCTCTTGTGCCATATGACGAGCTCGGGGTGGAGGCTCCACTGTTTGCGGCTAGCTTCCTCCGGACCTTGGACGGAAGCGTCTATAACGGGTGTGAGTACGGGGTGGTGTCATGGTTCGGGGTATTGCACACCTCTTTCATGAATATGAGGGCGAAGCTGAAGGATATCGCTGCAATAGTTGCTGCTGCTCCACTAGGAAGCAGGTATGGATATTTGTCGAAAAGGGATTTTAGGAACGAAGGTATCAAATATGGGATATTCTCGTTTGGTTGAGCCAGTGCTCCTCCGACCATTGGTCTATGTATTGTCAGTAACTTCATACTCTACCTCATATAATTGTGCTCACCCAATGAAAGTACCGATGGGGTAGCATAGTGAATAAAGGGGATATACTGCGAGTTGCGTTAGAGCTCTGAAGGCGAGAGGGTAACGAGGACATACTTGAAGCTTGGTTGGTATCGTCTGACATCTCGCCAAGAACTGAATGCAAAACCCTGTGATCGGAGCGAGTTAGGATAGATTGCTCGAAGGGTCTGAAATACTTACGCTACATAACCCGAAAGTAACCCGGCTACGGCGAGCATACATTAGATTTGGCGAGCAGCGAAAGATAGATTAAACCTTACCTAACGTTCGCGCACCCACCATGTGAACGAAAGAGTCGGACAAGCCGAAGAAGGCGGCAGAAATCGCGACCCCGAAGGTGCCGAAGAGAATCACCGGTTTTCTTCCAATCCGGTCTATCAAAAACGAGGTGAGCTCATCGGCCCAAGATGGAATGGTACCGTGCAAAAAACTGCTTACCTGACAATGCACCAAAGCTATACACCGTGAAGAGCTGCGCAAACGCAAAAGCGCTATCGATGATTCCAGAGTAAAAGCCAACCTTTTTCGGATTGTCGGTGACGCCTAGGTCCCATACCATTTGGTTGACATAGGGGAATATCTGCGGCGCGGAGGTTAAAGCAATGTTAGCGTCATACTAGCGTGCATGGTGGCGTGTTACCTACCTGAGAGTAGGCGAGCGGCTCAGCGATGCGAGATACGCAGACGGTGAGAAGCTGCAGTTTAGGAACTGGAGTTCGCGCGGGTTGAGTTTGGGATAACTCTGGGTCACTCAACGAAGTATCATCTGCGGGGGAGGGGGAACGCTGAGGGGACTCATTGTTCGCCCGAGATGATTTTTTGAAGAACGTCATAAGGGGGTTGAGGTGATGCGTGACAGGTCGTAAGGAGTAGGGGGGATGGTAGTTGAGTTCAGGGGGATACTGGGCGCCCAGTATCGTCGTCAGCAGAAAGGATTTCGGTCGGAGCCTGATGACTTGTCCGCTCCAGTGTTGACCATTGTGTATGGCGGTCATTCTCTCATACCACGTGATTTTTGCATAGAAATCCAGCCCCTCTGGGCAATCACAACGTGTTTTCGTGCTCGGCTCCGAATCATTTTGGCGCGCATAATAAAGCATCTAGGATTAATCAGGATTAATCGTGATTTGTCAAAAAAGACAAAAAAGATGTGATTTCCGAGCGCCCAGCGCTTCGACTCCCCGGATGCAAAGCAAAAAACTTACGCCCTCGCCACCGAATCTGAATCTCAAAGCGACGACCACCGTCCAAAGCGTACACACAAACTCTGTCCAAGCTCAGTCGACACTACAAAGTCGACTACTTGGCAATCGCGTTTCTCATCTAAATCATGTCGGCGTAAGTCTCTCATTGCTCGTGTAATGGCATAGGGTTTACGGTTAGGGTATGGCAGCGAAGAGCATCTTCAGGATGTTCCTGAAAGCGAGATCGAGTCCAACTGGGATCAAGTTGTAGACAAGTGAGTTGTGTGTTTAATGTGTTTAGCTTACAGGTCTAATTCGCATCTTAGCTTTGATAACATGGACCTTCGTGCTGAACTCCTCCGTGGCGTGTATGCATACGGGTAAGTCAATTAGCCTCGACATGTCACGACCAGATCTGACATTTAGGTACATAGATTCGAGCGTCCGTCTGCTATCCAGCAGCGAGCAATCGTCCCCGTCGTGAAAGGCCACGATGTCATCGCCCAGGCCCAATCCGGAACTGGCAAGACCGCCACATTCTCCATCTCTATCCTCCAAAAGCTCGACCTTAGCGTCAAGGGCACCCAGGCTCTCATCCTCGCGCCCACTCGCGAGCTCGCTCAACAGATCCAAAAGGTCGTCATCGCGCTCGGCGATTACATGAACATCGAGTGCCATGCCTGCGTCGGTGGCACCAACGTCCGCGAGGACATGGACAAGCTCCGGCAAGGAGTCCACATTGTCGTCGGAACTCCCGGTCGCGTCTACGATATGATCGGTCGCGGGGCACTCAATCCGAACACTATCAAGATCTTCTGCCTGGACGAGGCCGATGAAATGCTTAGCCGTGGATTCACCGAGCAGATTTACCAGGTCTTCCAGCTCTTGCCTGCCGACACTCAGGTCGTCTTGCTGAGCGCTACCATGCCTGCGGACGTGCTTGAAGTCACGAAAAAGTTCATGCGCGACCCCATCCGTATTCTCGTCAAGCGCGACGAACTTACGCTCGAAGGTATCAAGCAGTTCTACATCGCCGTCGAAAAGGAGGAATGGAAGCTCGACACGCTCTCTGATCTTTACGAGACCGTTACGATCACCCAGGCTGTCATCTTCTGCAACACTCGCAGGAAAGTCGACTGGCTCACCGAGAAGCTTACCCAGCGTGAATTTACCGTGTCTGCCATGGTTAGTTGTCATCCTATTGTTAATCTGAACCCATTCTTACTTAAACTTTCCAGCACGGTGACATGGAGCAGAAGACTCGCGAGACCATCATGAAGGAGTTCCGCTCTGGTTCCTCTCGTGTTCTCATCACTACCGATCTGCTCGCTCGCGGCATTGACGTCCAGCAGGTGTCTCTGGTTATTAATTACGATCTTCCCGCCAACCGCGAGAACTACATCCACCGTATCGGCCGTGGTGGTCGTTTCGGTCGCAAGGGCGTGGCCATCAACTTTGTTACGACTGAAGACGTGCGGATGCTCCGCGATATTGAACGTACGTGCAACCCCTATAGACAATCGACCCAATCCTTACCTTGAACTTTTCACAGAATTCTACAACACCCAAATTGACGAAATGCCCCTTAACGTTGCCGACCTCATTTAAACAACCTATCATCACGCCCACATCCAATCGCTGTAATCTGTGCGCCTGAAACTTTGCACGTAGAACTTGTTTGATTAGCCGGACACGGTATAAGGTTGTTTTGTTCTGGTTTCTTATCCATTTTGTTTGTTTCTTTTTTGTTTCTGTTGTGACTGCTTTCAGATCCAAGGTTGCCCGAGGGATTCACGCATACTTATTCGCATAGCATGTTCATCCTTCCTGGCAATACAATTCTATTTTACTCTTTTATCGTAGCGTCGGATGCGCTTGGCCGATTTGTCGAGCGCTAAATTATAACAGTGCCCATGTGGAGGTCAAGCGAGCACGTGCTCTTTAGCTCACTAAATTTCATTCGTGTGGGGAAGGTTGTCGTACGGCACGCTCACTCAGCAAAAATCAAGCCGGTCTGGGATGAAATGCGTCTGATTCACCGGCCCGAGCTTGGCGGATATTGTTATAAAAATGGTGGAGTCATCTTAGCTTAGCGAGCGCGGAGCACATAAGGTTTCCCTTTCTCGACACCTTTCGTCGCGTCTCTTCTTTCTCCCCCTCCTGATCATGGCTGCTGGTGCGATTACTCAGTCTCCTATCACCCCAGCCGCCTCGTGCAGGACGACGCAAACACTTGGCGACGATGCAGAAGAAAAGACGATCACTGACGGCGGTGAACATGATCATCGACATCACGAAATGGCGAACATTGACGTTCCTCCCGAGTCGGAGGAATTGACAAAAGAAAAGGCTGCTGCAGATGACGACTTTCCGGATGGAGGTCTTCGCGCTTGGTTGGTTGTCCTAGGCGTGAGTCGCCCCTTGTCTAACTGGCTAATAAGCAAGAACTCACTTCTTTGTTGCTTTTTCGAAGGGCGTGTGTGTTACGTTTGGCACGTAGGTTTTTTGTCTTTTTTATCTTCATTCATTATGTCCTCGTGCGGTTAGCGTACCTATATAGTGGTATTTGACATGGTACTGATTCTTGGTTTCATTTACAGGTTCGGGTTCGTCAACACTTGGGGAGTGAGTTTCATTTCATCTTGTCCGATGATTTCGTGTACTGACAGTACTAATAGGTGTTCCAAGCGTATTACCAGGAAACAATCCTCTCGGACGTTTCGCCATCAACAATGTAAGTCATGCCTTGTGTATCGATTCATAGCAGTCCAGACTCACGACGACCATCTTCAGTGCCTGGATCGGGTCAATTCAGTACGCACTCGTGTTTTTGCCGGTGAGCCAATGAACGCTCGTGCCTCGTGGGCAAACTGTATGCTGACCCTGACCCTGACTCGTGAAGGGACTGCTCACTGGCCGGATGTTCGATTTGGGACATTATCGCGTTCCTCAAATTACGGCGACTGTTCTCCTCATCTTGGCTACTTTTTTGACGGCTGAGTGTAAGGTGTATTGGCAGTTTTTGCTTTGCCAAGGTATTGCGATTGGGGTACGTTGTTTTCGCAGATGAAAGCGAGATAGGAACTCACGGGTGATTGGCTTATACAGCTCTCATGTGGATTCCTGTTCGGGCCGACAATTGCGGTCATCTCGCATTGGTGTAAATAATTTTATCCCTTTTACTTTTTCATTTTGTTAATTTTGAGCCTCAGTTCGCGCACGCCGTGGACTTGCATTCGGGATCCTAGCCTCAGGTTCTAGCATTGGAGGAACAGTGCTGCCGATCACAGTCAGAAAACTTATCCCTATCATAGGTTTCAAATGGGCCATGCGAGTGTACGTTATCATTGAAGCTTCTTGGATTACGACTTGCTAACATTTCATATATCTAGTACTGCCTTTATCCTCCTTGCGGTCTTAACTACGGCAGTCTTGACCTTGCGCCGGCGACTTCCCCCGAAGAACGTTTCGGGGGGACTGTTGAACCTGAAGGCGTTCCGATATCTCCCCTATTCGCTTTATGTAGGGGCGTCGTTGGTCTCTTTCCTAGGGTTGTACACAGGTAAGCTTTAGTTCCTGTAGGCACTGCCAGTCTATCTGACCTCGTTCATCTTCATAGTATTGACCTACCTCGAGGTTTATGGTATCGAGATCGGCTTGTCTCCGGATTTCGCGTTCTACCTAATCCCTATTGCAAATGCGACATCACTCATCGGACGAGTGGGCTCTGGCATTCTCACAGACCGCTTCGGGCCGCTCAACACCCTCATCCCAAGCACCCTAATTGCAGGCGTTGTTACATTCGCATGGCCATTTGCTCGCAGTCTCGGCCCGCTCATCGTAGTCACATGTATCTACGGCGTTGCGTGCGGTGTCTTTGTCGGTATGTTACCCGCACCTATCACTCGAATGGGCGAAACCGAAGACGTTGGCCGGCGCTCGGGTATGCTTATGACCGTTGTAGCGGCTGGAGCTGTTGCTGGACCGCCCATTTCCGGTGCTATCAGAGACACGACCGGGAGCTTCGTGAATGTGGGGTACTATGCAGGTGAGTTACACGCGCTGTATTTCAATGGGATCTGTTTGACTCACATTTGGTTTGTCAGGCTCCATGATTGTGCTGTGTGTGCTTATAATGATTGGAGTCAAGTATGCCTCAACGGGCAAGTTTACCGGCAAACTCTAGTTTGCCGAACCAAAAAAAAATCGGCGGGTTTTATCAAGGATTTACATAGACTTTACAAATGTTGCTTTTACGACACCTTTTACGATTTAATGTTACACGCATACACATTTATATATTTCAACCAATCAAGGGAAACAGCTTGAGCTGATGCGATTGTCGTAAACATGATGCAAGTCACGTGGGCGTGACTCTCGTTTGACGCTCCTCCCAAGGCCAAGATTGTCCTCGAGGCAACCCCCAGCCTTTTTTGCTGCGCCGGCGCGACACGCGGCAGCCTCACGGTTTCGATTTTGCCTTTTTAATCCTTTTGGAGCTACACCACCAGTCACTGCCCCCCTTCACACGACTGCCACTAGGCTACGACTTGAACGACCTATCAAGCACCCCCTCTTCACGAACACTACTACTGTTGCTTCTATCTCTTCACTAAACAAGACCACGAAAACAATCTAGGCCTGATACTCCATCGATATTTTACACCTTGCGCTCGGATATCGCCTATCAAACTCTGCCAACTGCCAAACATGCCGCTGAACTCTGAATGCGTTTTGGCGCTCCGAGGCTTACTTCTGGTCTCGCTCCTTTCCACTGTCCATGCGCGGCGATGGACTGTGAACAACGATTGTGCCTATACAATCTGTGAGCTCTCTTGTTCGGCTCCCGATACTCCGAACGCACTTAAACCTTTTTTCAACCCTAGGGCCGGCGATTTTTACACAGAATACGACTATCACGCTTTCAGGCGTTGAGACAGGGTGGCAA
>WSTH01001548.1:0-11948 GCA_019616345.1 Ceratobasidium sp. 395
AGAGGAGCTTTCCACGAGATGTCCGAAGGATTTCAGGTTATAAAGCTGCGTGCTACCAGAGGCGCTGCTTCAATTAGCGAGAGGAGGTGATGGTGGATAGCGGTGAGCTCGAGGGACAGGGCAGTGCACCACCAATGGAGACCTTATGATGAAGACCAAAGGGGAAGTTGCCCGTTGCGGCGTTACTTGCTGACATCAGCATGCCCTGAGCTGACTGGGCGAGGCGGCTCCGAACCATTTTGTGGCTAGACACCACCAACTCCACTCTGTAAATGATATCCATCTTCAACGTACCTCCACGGAGACCGTAGTCTTTTATTCGGTATGCTACTCGCGTGGAATACTGCGGGTTAATATTCACACGCGACATTATATATAGGAAGCCGTATGCGCATTGTGGACTTACCTGCTTCGTCTTCTTGTCTTCAGCCTGTTATTTCTCCACTTGGGGGCAGTACCTAGCTTTATGCTCGACCGTGATTTGCAAAAGCTAGGTCTCGGTCGCGTCAGAATGACTGCAGTCTTCTCCGGACTGCAATCAAGATGATCAGGAAGGACCAGCGGCTGTTTTCTAGCACAGCTTACGGCTCACTTACGGGCGACGAATATTCGTGATTGATGGTTCAGGAGAAGACTACCACTTTGAGAACCTATAGAACTGCCGACCACTTCTCCTTCCTTGACCTCCTGACCAAAGATTCCACTTCACACGCTCGCGCCCAAATGTCGTTTCCATCCAACTACCCAAACGGATTAGGCCGCAGGGACGAAAAAGTGCTAGCCTACAGTCGTAGCGCTAACGGATTTTCCTACCACGTAATTTTGGAGTTTTGCGTGGACATCGTTTAACCCTTTCCGGCCTGATCGCTTTCGAGCGCGTACCCGGAACCTAAAGATATACAATCGGGCCTGTGATTGTACCGTGGCAGATTCATGATTCCCGCTTACGATCTCTCGGAAAGGGACTACGCTACGAGAACCTGATCTCGCTCCTCCCGAAAGCGCCGGAAGCTTGGGTGCACCAGCGTGGTCCCATTTCGTGAGTCTATAAAGGTCTCTAGCCGTAGAAATAGCCTCAATGACTACGTAGCTCTCCCCCTGTGACTTTCGATTTCTCCCTTGTGCTTTTGGTTGGGGTCTTGTGAGGCCTCACAGAGCCTAATGCCATGGATAAGGCGTCTGTTATATCATTGGTCGCGAACACACAGAGAACACGATATGCAGCCTGTGAGTCTCGGAAGCTGGAGTGTTAAAAGAAGTTTTCTTACATCTGAGATTTAGTGAGCGCAATGATGTTGTTGGTCTACGACCACAGTACGTGATCCTATTCCTTCTTGCCTAAACTACTAATACCTAGATCGACATAAAGTTATCACCTTTGGGGTTGAGGTGGAACTGGTCTGGGTAAGTGACAACTGCTCTGCACCAACTAGTTCAATTAATGATCAAGTGTATGTAGTTTAAACCATGGACATGGTCAAAAGTACTATTCTTTTGGAACCGATACGGCACCTTCGTTATCTTGCTGTTTGACACTATCGGTAAGATAGCACACTGACTTCTTGGCGTCCCATCTGACAAGTCCGGTCTGCTCAGTGGGTGTCGGTGGAGGTCCATCGGATGCAGTAAGTTTCTTCTCATGTCAATTAGTTCCCAACTTGACGCAACCCTTGTAGTTGTGAGTAGGTATCAAATTCGAGGCACATCTGGCTAACCACTTGTTTTGGGTAGCTGTTTGCATTGGCAGAAGTTCCAGGGGTGGACCGGTAAGCAGTTAGCGGTTGTCACGAAAAAAACATCGGCTCACGATATGTTTACCGGAAGGGTGGCTGACAAACATGACAGTCGAAAGTATGTGCCCAGCAACTTCTACACATTCCTCCGACTTATCTCTAGGCAAGTTATCATTCAAGTTCGAATAGCTGCCATGTGAGCACAAGTCGCCGAGCGTCTACGAAGCCCGTGACTGATAGGGTACCCAGGTTTTCACAGGATAGACGGGTGATTATTCCAATGGTGATTTTGTTCTTTACGCAAGCCATTGGAATGGCTGCGATCATTGGTGATGCGTTTAATTCTATGAAAGGTGCGTGAGAATAGCCACTATGATCATTGGAATATGCCATAAGGAAATATTCCCCAGCCGTCAACGAACCTGTTCCTGGATTTCGTGCATGTGCGCTGAAAGGGGTCCCCAGTCGTATGTAGTAAGTCTACTGAGCCCTACTGTCATGATGCCAAGAATTAAAACAAATTGCTGCTAGCATATACTGGGCAACCAATTTGAGCTTTGAAGCAATCCTTTTCAGCCTGGCGGTTTTCAAAGCGTGGCAGAACTTTAGTGGGAGGAAGGGCACGAGACCCACCTGGTCAGGGCCACGAATTCTAAACATTTTAGTTCGAGACAGTATGCTTTACTTTGCGGTGTAAGCTCTTTGTCCTATTTTCCGATCCCGAAGCTGCTGATGTCCGGCAATTTCGATAGGATCTTCGTCACATATGTGATGAATCTCGTTGCCTGGTCCACCGGAGGTGGTTCCCTGTACCAGCTTGCTATCGCTCTAGCCATTGCTTTGTGAGTCCTAAGGATGTACTAATGAGTCCGTACTGAACGGACTTCAGGCGCGCTTCAATGGGCAGTCGCCTGTTACTAAACATCCGGGAAGCATATTACACCTGCGAAATTGTGCTCAGCGAAAACCCACTTTCGACTATTCGTTGGCAACAACGTAATGGCGATTGCCTTGTGATGGACACGCTCCCGGAACACACCACCCAAGGGACATTGAGCGTTCCCGGTTTTGAGATAGACCGATATCATAATGTCTCACACCTTGATCCATCATCCATGGCAGGCAGCTCGGAGCAAGCCAGAACACCATCCAAGGTCACATTCGATATTTCCCATCGCATAGATTAGGCTAGCCGTGCATTTTTATACTTCGCTTTCATATCGCTTTTTTGTTTTGCTACCCGGGACATCTTGTCATTTGTAACAGTAATGTACCACTATATGCGCGATATTTGTTTATTAGAGCGCCACGTTGAGGCTCTGGATTAATGGTTATTTAATAAACGGCTTTTAGCCTCTTACTCTGTAATCTTATTAGGTTAGATTGGGTGGGATATGCCTTGTTGGGTTTAGGCAAGAACCGCACCTTTGCGGAGGTAGTTGTCGATTTGACCAGGCCAGACCCCGATATATCGACACAGCAGTCAACGCATCTATCCCTTGAATTGATGGACAAGGCTGAAAATCCAGCGTCATCCCGAAAATGACGCTCGTTAATTTCTTAACATCCACCCTCCCATGTGGCGCACAGACAATTCAATAATGTTAATGCAAATTTCCCTGCAAAGGTACCTCAAGTTCCAGCTCGGTCTTCTACGTTGGTAAACCCTATGCTTCAGTTTCAAGTGTTCAGCCACGGTGATCAAGCTATCACTCTTGGTGGCTCACGAGGGCTACAGGTGATCTGCGTTTCTAAAGTCATTTTCCAAGTACCTATCTTCGACCGCGGGAACGCCAGAAATGCCCACCTTGGCCCACGAGCCCGGACCTTGTCGCTCGCTGGCAGAGAGGGATGCCGAGCGTATCGTCTGTGGATTCATGGGAACACGTCCCCCAGGACAAGCAAGCTGTATGCGCTCAAATAAGCTTGTTTGGTTCAGATGATGGTTCAACAAGCAGGTGAAAACTTATAAAGGTAAATTCATTCCGATATAAATTATTACTGGCTTTCTTCGTGGTGGTACCTAGATTCAATTGATAGGTCTTTTTGAGGTGGGGAGTATATGACGAGGACCGTACGACGAACAGTTGTATGAAAGGCTAGAGAATTAGATTGGGCTGTACAACTCGGATATACCTCACAACTCGTGAGCTGAAAACTAGTAACTTATTTTGTATATGGTGTTGTCACATAGGCTTCGTTGGGCCCTAGTTTGTCAGAAAACCATTTGCACAACCTTCGACTGCGAAAGCAGCAAACACTCAATTTTTCTAACTACATAAATACAACTCTCTTTATCCCCGCATTACACTAGGTCTGTTTCTTAGCCATTGCGTATAACGCGTCTCTATCTCCACTCTCGTCAACGAGGGACTTGAACGCTCCTCCATCCTTTTGCAACAGCGCAGCGGGCGAGTCAAACTCGATGACCTTTCCGGCTTCCAACACCATAATCTAAAGACAAACACCATTTCAACTCGTGTCTCAGGTAGTGGGGATGTCGACTCACCTTATCGGCGTCGCAGATCGTTTGAAGGCGATGTGCAACAATGATAAGTGTCATATCATTCAACTCCGTCCGTATCGAGTTCTGGATCGCTGTGTCCGTGTTGTAGTCTGTTTCCACTTAGCTTAAATTCGCCAACTGTATCTTGACTACTTACCGATTGCAGCTGTTGCCTCATCCAAGATCAGGACTTTGCTCCTCCTTACAATTGCACGAGCGAGTGCTATAATTTGGCGCTGACCAAGCGAGAAGTTGCTGCCGCCTGCGCTCACTCCAGAATCCAGCCCGATGTACCCTTCGTCATCTTCGCTCTGCAGGGTGTTGAGCCCAGCAGATCGAAGTGCAGCGTTGAGGACCGCGTCGTCATGCTCGTCGAATGGGTCAAGGTTTTGTCGGACCGTGCCACTCATGAGCTCTGGCTGTTGGGGGATAATTGTGATATTTGAGCGCAAAGCATCAAGGTTGATGGCATGAGTCGGCATTCCGCTGCAAGTGCATGTGAGTAGGCGTACATGTCAGCTTCTTGACCCAATACTCACTCGTAGTAAATATTGCCTTCAATAGGGATCATCCTCAGCAGTGACAGGGTGAGCGAGCTCTTTCCACTTCCGGTACGCCCAACAACACCAACTCGTTCTCCACTCTTGATTTCGAAGGATAATCCATGTAGAACGGCAGGTCCGTCAGTGGAGTAACGTGCCACTAGGTTCTCGACGGTGATGTTGCCTGATGCCGGCCAGTACGCGGGCGGTACTTTTTCTGGGACGGCCTCGGGCTCTTGTTCGATGGTAACGTAGTCTTGGATACGCTCGAGACTGTTGCCTTGAACTTCGAACTCGTTCAAAATTCGCACCCACTATCCAATAGAATAGTGTTAGGCTATTCTGCGTGTGCAACACCGCACCCTAACTCACCCAGAGGATACCGCCCGAGAAAGCCACGGCCATAGTCAAGGAGAAGCCGGTGTCACTGGCGTTGGTTGACGTTCGCACATACACAAAGTACGCTGCTAATCCGGCTGCAAAAGCTCCCCCTAGAGCGTCCATACGGATACATATCCAACGCTATAGTTCCGTTGTTAGTTAGTATGTACCTAAAAGCCAGTAAATCACGATGTATCTCACATTGAGGTTGTAGAAAGTCCTTGCCGGTCGTGAATACTTGTCGATTCTCTTCAAAGCCTCGTTCCTAAACTGGTCTTCAGCACCATATGCGCGAATGGAAGTAATCCCTGCAAGCGCGGCGCCAAAGTGGCTAAACAATGGCGAACGGGAGTTCGACATCTCGCGCTTGACCGAGAGTTGTGCGGCAATGTAAATTTGGCCGATCCATATACCAACGACGAGCACAAAGGCACCAGGAAGGGTAAATATTGGGCTATAATGTATGGTTATTGTGAGATTGAGAATCGGTTTAATGAGGTGAGCAGAAATACTAACGAGAACACAATGACTGCGATGAAACGTGAGGCTAGCTGAATGGTCATGTCCGTCAAATTTTGGAATTCATTTGGCAGCGACCCATCGATCGTCCTACAATAGATAGTTCAAGAGTTTGCGATGTCAGACCTCGTAGCTGCTTACCGCATGTCCTGCGTAAACCTGGCAATGATACGCCCAACAGGTGTAGAGTCTAACCAGCGGAGCGGCGCGCCAAGTACCGAAGCAACAAGCTTGTCATGAATACGCCTCGACGCGCGGACTGAACCAAAGACGTGGATAACGAAGGCCCAGCTATACAGAGCTACTGCTACAGTACAAATCGCACCGTAAACTCCAAGGTAGCTGTGAGTCTAAGTCAGCTGGTAATTCAGTGAATGCAACACAAGCAGCCAACTCACAATGGTACTTTCACAGTGCTTGGATCTTGCTTCTCATACGCCCGTGCCCAGACACTACACCCACCTCAGTACTGATCCTTGTCTAGTATTAGAAAACCCGCTCACCCGAGCCAATAAGTCTGGATTAAGACCCCAGCGTCCGAAAGTATGAATCCGGTCGCGTAGGCGACCCAAAAACCGGCCCCACCGAACGCCATCAAGAACATCTTGAGTGCAGGCCATCGAATACGACCCTCTGCAATCTCTTCCGCGATCATGAGTTTCCCGTCAGACTTTTTGGCAGGTGCCTCCTTTTCTTCCGCTGGCTGGCTATTATCCACAGCCTCGTCAGCCTTTTTCTCAAGCTCTTTCTCCTTTTCGACTTCAGCGCGGAGCTTAGAGTTGAGTCGGAGGGCGTCAGCGATGTTGCCCTGGCTAGCGATACGTCCGTCCGAGCTCAGAGAGATCACAAAATCAGCTACCTCGCTGACCATCGCGACATTATGAGTCTGAAACAGACGAATTAGCTTTTAGTTGGAGTGCATGCGTGCGGTCGCAAACACTTACAACAACTAGCATTGTCCGACCAGATATAAGGTCACCACGGAAGCAGTTATCAACAATCCATCGCGAGGTGTGGACATCCAGCGCGGATAAGACGTCGTCAAGAATGATAATTTCAGCCTTGGAGTAGATCGCACGAGCGAGGGACACCCGAGCCTGTAAAGCTTTTGCTTAGCGTTCGAATCAAGAACAACCGCTTTTCTGCTACTTACCTTCTGACCACCACTGAGTGTCATGCCCTTCTCACCAACTACGTCCCATAGCGTATGAGCTACTCAGTCATCATAAAACAGACTTTTACTCACCCTCAGTCTGGTCGCCAGCATCGAAAAGCGTCAAATCCCTCTCTAACGCGCACTGTGAAATAACCTTATTATACCGCGCTTCGTCGTATTCCGCCCCAAACAAAATATTTTCTCGAATCGTTTCGTTCTGGACCCAAGCCTCTTGCGCCGCATAAGCAACACCCCCTTCACGCGGGAGCCCAAACCACGAATCCGGAGCACTGGGCACAAAGTGCATCTCTCCGAGCAGCGCCATCAATAGACTAGTCTTGCCGCACCCAGTCGGGCCGACAATCATATTGATCTTGCCGCGGCGGAAAAGAACCTCGGTGTCGATATGGAGTCTGAAGTTGCGCCGTGAGGGGGTAGGTGTACCGGGTAGCAGACGAGTCCAGGTGAAGGTCGCGTTACGGAAACCAAGTGCGCCGGGCTCCGAGGGAGGAGTGGGTTCAATAATAGTAGCCGTGTCTTTTTCAGTGTAGATATCGAGAAGTTCGGTCTGAAAAGCTGTTAGTGAATGCGACGTGTTTTGGGTACGGGTGATTTACCTTATTCAAGAAATCGTTTGTTCGGTCCAAAGATACCTTTGCTTGGATAGTTGCCGGGATTTGCCAGAACATCATAAACAGCTGGTTGCGCAATACGTCGAAAACACTGATCGACGAGAATACGGTCGCAGCTGTCCACAAATAGCTGTGTCAATCGAGTTATGGAAAAACGAGCAGGATGTATGCGCACCATCGAGAGTCTTTTTGAACCACAGCGTATGAGACGCAAAAGTCGCGATCATAACAATCAGCGGAAGGACGTAGCTAAATAAACTGAGGTTAACAATGCCTATATTACAGCAAAAATCCACCAACTCACTTGATGTTCATGCTGATTAGCCCCAAAAGCTGTTTCTTCTTGTACCAATGCAGCTCCTCTTCACGTTTCTCTTCAACCTGGCCTTTGATTTTCTTTTCCCACCCAAAGAGCTTGATCATACGAATGACGTTCATAGCTGCAAGTTTCCTTAGCATTTTGCGCTCGCATTTCAAACTAAGAAGTGACTCACTTTCTGTAACACTTTGGACTCGCGCGTCGGTCTACTCTTAGCTTCAGCACACTCTCCAACATATCCAAAACTCAGACAAACCTTTTTCATCCGCTCGATTTGCACATTGTTGACCAATTGCGCAACCTTCCCTGGAATAGGGAATGACACGAGCATCGCAACCATACCAACAATCGCGCTGACATCTGCATAAGTAGATATTCATGCCTGAAGACAAATGGTTCATACCTCCATCCCAATATCTTGTACAAAAATATGATACTAATGATGATCTGCACCGGCGAGAAGAGAAGTATGAACAAAAAGTCTCGCCCTTCAGTAATGTTACCCAAGTCCTAAGCTCCGCGGTCAGATCTATTCGAAAGCAAGGGAAAAGAAAGAAATACCGTAGACATCAAGTTGTTAATCTTCCCAACAAGATTTGTACTATCCGAGTCCTTCTCTTCGTCTTTCTTCTTGTCTTTGTCTTCTCCCTTTCCTTTACCCTTCCCAGCAATCGAGCTCGTACTCGCGACCAAGGTTTGCGCGTTACTTCCCTCGCCTGTATGCGAAGTACTACCTCCCTCGGCACTCCCCTCGCTGCCCTCAACAGCCGTCTCTCCGCTTACACTCGCTGTCTCAACCCCTGGAGTCGCAGTTTTAGGTGTTTTGGCGCCGCTTCCGCTCGAAGCGACTTCAGCGACCATACGGATACGAAGCGAGTGTTCGAATAAGAGCTGGGTGAGCATGCCTTCGGCGCGAACGATCGAACCGGTCTGAAATGACACAGATCCGAATTAGTAAGAAGTTATTAATCATGTCTTGCGAACCAAAATTAGACTTACGGTAATAAAGATGTACCACTGCATGGCAATCGAACCAATAACTGGGCCGAGGAAGAGCCAGAGGATCCATACCCTGTTGTATGTGATTAGTTGCAACGCCTGGGCTGACAGTATTTGTGACAAACCATGGACGGAAAAAGGCTGGCTCTGCAGGATTCTGAAGATACCTAGGTTGCGTAAGTCAGTACTTGGACTGCAAGAACCACGAAAGAGAAGCGTACTTCAAAAGGAACCGGATACCAACAGGCGCAGCGAATTCCATGACCGCCTACATCCCACAACATTAGAAATTAGGCTATGTACCGCTTAATACGCTAAACTTACCTTGATGGTAATCGTAACAGACATTACAAAATACTCCCATTTGAATACGTCCATAAGACCCCAGAACAAATGACGCTGCTTCTTTACCGCACGCCTGAGCGGGTCAAGCTTATCAAAGCTCCGTTGCTTCAGGTACGATGCACGATCATAGTCTGCGAGAGGCGGAAGTTGTTCATACTCGAGCTTCGGAGCACGGTAAGCAGCCCAAACGAGCGGATCAAGGAAACTGAAGAGCATAAAAGTGATGAGAGGCGTGGTTTGTTCAAGGTTAGGTTCGCTTGAGGGGTTCTATGCACGAAGGTTGTGATAAGTTAAGCGTCTAGATAAGACTTTTGGTATGTAGAGCGTACCTTGGGGTCGATCGGGATGTACAGCCGTGGAATGCAGAGGGGAACAACTACAGCAGCAAACGAGAGAACGCCGATGCGAGTCCAGGTGAGCCAACCGCCGGCTGCGTCGGCTGGGTGCAACGGAAAAGTAGCGAGCGGCATAATGTCGCGCCATGCGTATACACCAAGCGCGATGAGCAGTAGCGTCACAAGGTGGAAGTTTGCAACAGCACGAAGACGAGGGCCCAGTGTGAGCGTAAAGATAGCAAGCAGGGTAGTATAGGTCTAAAACAAATCAAAATCATTAGCAAACTGAAATGAACCCGAAAAAATTTCCACTCACATAAAACATGCACAGGGATATCTCCATCCATTCTGCGGTGCTGAACCAACGGTCGCGTTTGTGCTTTTTATGTTTCTTGTGTTTCTTGCCCCAGTGTTTGCTCAGAGTGTCAACATCGTCCCAGTCTTTGGATCCAACAGTCTTGTGGCCCTCGTTGGTAGAGATAATGGCGACAATCGTCAAAGCAGTGAGCGCAATACACGATACAAGCCTCAGCATCTTCCAAGCAAAAATAAGAGCACCTCCATGTCCACGAATGTGCGAGCGCAAGTCCGGAAAGAACCCAGCGTGCTGCCGTATAATCGGCACAACAACTTCCACGTCATCGTCGACCTCTCGGCCTCGCAGCTTGGCGATATACCGCTTCACAGGGCCCGACGTAAAAACAAGATGCAGCAAAAAGGCAACAGCAGATACAACAGCGCAGGCGGCAGGAATGAGGAGCGTGTGCGTGCCAAACTTGGACTTGGTCGGGACCGCCAGTAAGCGGACCGCCGTGTCGAGCACGAGCTGGCTCATGGCAGTAGTGGTTGTTGTTGACGCGTCTGGGTTTGCGCGGTGACGAGGAAAGATATAAGTTCTAGCTTGGACAAATTTGGTTTTAGCGAGCACATGGCACCCATCACATGGAAGCGCCGTCGGAGCCGCGGTATCGCCTTTGACTCGATCGAAAAGCCAAGTCCTTGCAAGAGTCTTGGCAGTGAAGGCTTTTTTTCTCAGTATTTGTTTAGTATTCGTATTGTAATTATACGCGTATTATATGCGTACGTTGCATTGCTCTACAAGTCCGCTATGACCGTCAAGCTGTTCTATGCGAACCCGGGGAGTCAATGATGCCGAACAAACGAAGCACATGAATCCATCGGATTGCTGTCGGGGTAGTTGTGGTTCGCATGGTGCACCCCGGCATACGATCGGGCGTGAACCCATACGGACATCCCACCTACGTCCACGGTGTCGTGCAAGTCATTCTACTAGGTAAGGTTTTTGGTTTTGCGGTCTGAACGGCAAAGCTTCATCAGCATAGTACACTATCGTACTTCTAATCTAAGAAGATCCACCATGGGATATACGAATGTGTGAACATTTAATTTCGGACTTAAACCAGAATAAGCGTTACAACCAGCAAAATATATTAGTAACAATCGACTATTCTTACAAGTTCTACTTGGAAGCACACAGAAGTAAAAAGGAACACAGAACTGGATAGCGGTTCACAAACATTCAGACTTATACATTTCAGCGTCCCTGTGTGTATTGCTGCGCATACTGCCCCGAAGGAGTATAGTATTGGCTTGGTGGACCGCTCTGTTGCATCTGCTGGAACTGCTGCTGCTGTTGGTACGCAATCTGCTGTTGTTGAGCGGCCTGAGCGGCCTGCTGCTGCTGGCGCGTGTCGGCCATTTGGGTCGCAAAAGCGTGCTCGGCTGCCTGTTGGGGGTACGCATACTGCTGCTGAGCATAGGCGGTAGGTCCGGATGGGGTTGTAAAGTACGGGTGCATCAATGCCTCCTGTGCGGTGATGCGCTTGGTGGGATCAAATTGCAAGAGACGCTCCAAAAGATCGATGGCTAATGCTAAAATTAGTAATGTACTGAATAATTATATTGAACAATCTCACCTTGAGGGCTGGCCTTGGGGACCACCTGCTGCCATGGGACCTTAGGGTACCTAGGATATTGCTTCAACTGAATTTCAGGCTATACACGACTCAGTTACCCCATCCCACACTAAAATGACTCGAAACTCACCGAGTCAGCAGCGATCTTGCGCAACACACGTTCGTCAGGTGTCCCAATGATCCGCATAATGTTCAACAGCTGGTCTTGGTTGTCTCTCCCGCGGAACAGGGGCACGCCAGTAATCATCTCTGCGAAGATGCACCCACAGGACCAGACATCGATCGAGGTGTTATACGTGCGTGAGCCGAGGAGAACGTCTGGTGCACGGTACCACAAAGTCACGACCTGTGCAAACGAATATTAGCCACCGACTCGAGGCACTAGAAGGGGAATCGGGAGGCCGTACCTCATTCGAGAACGTGTTAACTGGCACACCAAACGCCCTAGCGAGACCAAAGTCGCCCAACTTGAGCTCGCCCTTGCGGTTGATCAGCAAGTTCTGTGGTTTCAAGTCTCGGTGCAACACGCGATTGTCGTGACAAA
>WSTH01001549.1:0-11945 GCA_019616345.1 Ceratobasidium sp. 395
ACATCTTGCCGATATACCGTTTTTGACCTCTCGGCGTTTATTTTTTGATTGGCTCCGACTTTTGAAAACCGCCATAAGAACAGGAGCGGTATATATAGTGCATAAAGTGTCCATGCACCCCTCCTCTGGCCTTCGTCTGGTTTGATGGCTTTTTTGAACGTCCTTGAAGACAACTGGGCCATCGAAGTGATGAAGTAAGGTCGGTTTCAGCCAAAACCTGTCGAATTACACAGAGACTTGGTACTTGCACTGTCATATTCTCCTCTAAAACTACAGACTTTTTGATCTCGGGTTTGATCCGGACTCTTAGCCAAACACTTAAATATCTATGAAAACGAATCGAGCCACCATAAATTTCAGCACACGTATGTAGGGTTGTTAGAGCTACATGCCTACAAAATTTGAGGCACAACCTAGAGCGAGTATTATGAGTAGGGGGCGGTGATCCGCTTCACCGGCCCCGTCCGCTTCCCGGTCCGTTACGGTATCTCAAATACCGTAAGCGCCCGGGAAGTGGGACAACCCCTAGAAGTGGGACACTCATTACTTTTGAACCACCCGATGAATTTTTGAGCTTCAAAGTACGCTAGGATTGCGAGAAGCGCCCGTTAGCTCGCACGCCCGTAATTTTTATTCCAGAATAGATAGAAACAAGAGCACAATTGTGCTGACATGTGTCTAATCACGAAATGTGATACCTCAAGGCCACTATGAAGTCAAGGTACTCATCTAAGTCCGTGTTCTGCATACGTCAGAAGGATACAGTATATATCTGCGCATATAAGCTCCTTGAAGCTCGGCGAGTACCCTTGTAACTAATATTGAGACACTAGGCCCATCATTTGTCTGTTTTTTTGCTGGAAGTAGAGGGATAATAGTAGCCCAAATCGACTCATGGTAGGGTCGTTAAGTGGACCTCCTTGGCGTAAATACACAATCTGCCCCTATGTGTCTACAAAACGAGCTGGTTGAGACCTGAGGCTTTGAATTTCAAATTATTGAGACATGCACCAGTCCTCCGTTTCTGTGGAACGAGATTGTTCGTAGATGGAATCGTATTGCTGGAGATCAGAGCATCCCACCATGTCTTGGAAATTGTACTCCAATGGCTTAATTTACAAGTCTAAACCTCTCTGAGGCTGCTGTCCCACTTCCCGGGCCCAGTTGCTTTTGCTAGGATATACCACTTCCTCCGTATCTCCTTAAACAGCCAACACAGCGCTTTCAAATTTGACAAGGAGACTCTCACAGGACTAAGGTATATGTTCTACTTCCAAGACTGGATAACGATAGGTCAGTTGCTGAGATACACTCAATATACTCGAAATCTGTACCACTTCCCGGGGTCCTACGGTAATGAACAATGGCAGAACGAGAACCCATCCGGTCCATTCAAGAGCCAGTAGTACGGACTGATGACTTGCTTTTTAGTCTGCTTATTTCTACCTTCAGCTCATTGAGCTCGTGCATGCGTTGTGGTAGTTTCATCTTGTAAATGCTGGCAAGATTCTCCATAGCGTTCACCGTCTCCCGATGCTCCTCGCCGAAGACCCGCTTGCGGGCAGCTACCACCTGGGTCTGGAGTGCTTCTGCCTCGTCCAAGCAGCCCTGTTTCCGGTATGTTACTGCAAGATTGTTCATGCTTTTGAGTGTGCTTGGGTGCAGCTCGCCAAATGTTTGCTTTCGTACGGCCAGCACCTGTGTGTCCAGCACTTCCGCCTCTTCCCACCGACCCTGCCTCCGGTATGTCGATGCAAGGTTTTTCATACTACGGAGTGTTTCAGGATGCAGCTCGCCAAGTGTTTTCTTGCTTGCATCTATCACCTGCACCTGCAGCGCTTCCGCCTCATCCCACCGACCCTGGTGCTCGTATGTTGATGCAAGGTTGGCCATGCCCGCGAGGGTGTCAGGATGTAGGTCGCCGAGCGTTTGCTTTTGTACATCCAGAACCTGCACCTGCAGCGCTTCCGCCTCGTCCAGCCGCCTCTGGTTCCAGTAAGTCAACGCGAGAGTGCTCATACTTCTGAGTGTACTAGGATGTAGCTCGCCGAATGTTTTCTTCCTTGCATCTACCACCTGCACCTGTAACGCTTCTGCCTCATCCCAGCGACCCTGGTTCCGATACGTTCCTGCAAGGTTTTTCATAACTGCGAGCGTGTCAGAGTGTAGCTCGCCGAGCGTTTGCTTCCTCCCCTCTAGTACCTGCACCTGCAGCGCTTCTGCCTCGTCCCACCGGCCCATTTCCCGATACGTGAGTGCAAGATTACCCATGCTCGTGAGTGTGTCATGATCAAGCTCGCCGAGTGATTGCTTCCTCGCCTCTAGCACCTGTACCTGCAGCGCTTCTGCCTCGTCCCACCGACCCTGTTTCCGGTATGTAGATGCAAGGTTATTCATGCTCGTAAGTGTGTCATGATGTAGCTCGCCAAGTGTTTGCTTCATTGTGTCTAGCACCTGCACCCGTAGCGTTTCGACCTCGTTCCATCGTCCATTGTCACGGTATACCAACGAAAGGAAATCAGCATCGATCGCATTAGTCTTGTTTGGCTCTGCCAGCAGCTTGCTCACGTGCAGCAGCAGACTTCTTCGGTATGTATACGCCTCCAAGTCATCAGAGTAGTCGATTGACAGTGCCAAGAGATGAGACGTATGTATCAGTGCTATTGCCTTCGAGTGGGGAATGATGGTGCAAGTCCAGTCCTGCACGAGTACGTGTAGCACGAACACCTCGTTGACTCGATCGTAGTCTATCAGCGAGTACACTACCAGCTCATCCATAACCGTCGAAAATGTGTTCGAGTCCCAGTCCCCCTCCGCATCAAGGAATGGTGTCAAAGCGTCTCGTACATAGCTTCGCGTAGCGAGCTCCTTGTCGTTTGGTGGGATGGCTAGATTTCGGTCTATGTTGCCCGCCGCTCGCTTGAAAATCTCCTCAGTTATCCCTCCGTGGTGTAGATACGCCATAAGTCCTAGAATGTATTGTGTATGCGGCGCCAATCTCTCGTAGCTCATCACCCAGGTTGTGTACACAGTCTTCTCGTACTTCTCGATGTTTCCTGGCAGCTTGCTGTACTTCTCCAGGGATGTCTGAATGTTTTTGAGACACTGGTTTCTGTACTTGACGATGCTGGTCTTCGAGCAAAAGATGTATGCGCCGGCATGAACGATTGCGAGCGCGAGATATCCGAGGTCCTGGAATCACAGGTCACGTGAGAAATGATTCTTAGGACAGGACAATGGTCCTCAACCTGAACAAGTTTCGTCGCGGCGCCCATTTCGTCCCTCGACAGCCCTTGGTCTTGCCTCCGCGCCTTTTTCAACAGTAGCTCGACTGCCTCCTCGGGCTCCATCCCTCCGACGCTGCAGTCGGAACCAAGACCTTGTCCCAGCAACGCTAGACTTCGCAACCGAGTAGTGATCAGCACGCTCCCGTATGACCCTCCTGGAATGAAGTCATGAAGCTTTAATTCTGGGTCGTCTGCGTTGTCGAACACTAGAAGCCACGGCTGCGAAGAGAGCTCCAGCCATCGCAGCGCGTCCTTGTGTGTATCTCCTATCTTTCTTGCCTGCGCGAATCCCTTGAGCGTGGTAATTGCGGTCTCTCGAGTTGTCGCATCGACATAGACTATGTCCGCCCACTGGTCTTTTGTTCGTTCAACGGCTTTGAGCGCGATCTGGGTCTTGCCGCTTCCACCGAGTCCATGTACCACGCACACCCGACGCTCGTTGTTACGACCGAGCAGACAGTTCACGACCTGCGAGATATGACGTTCGCAGCCTGTGAATGCTGCTGAAGGTGCTGGACAGCGCTTTAAATCCGTTGTCCGTTGTACCGCCGGCTGTCGCAGCGTCCCGCCTATCCATGCAGCTATTTCAGAAACCTAATGCACCTCGAAGAGGGCAGCTTACCAATATCTACACCCATCAAAACTCCCTTTCTAGCCGCAACCGACTGTGCTGCCTTGTCGATCTGCCCGTTCACCTCCGCTTTTTGCAGATATGATCGAGTATGCGCCGCCACTTCGCTCTTCTCCTGCCATCGACTCATCCGAGCGTCCTGCATCCCCTGGTCCACGTTGAACCGAAAGTACACGTCCGACGTAGTCTGGAACCGCACCGCTATCTCCTGCGCCACTCGCTCGCTGTCTGTTGCTATGTCCTTCATCGCCATCAGCACGTTCGTCGGCATGAACCGATGTAGGGGGTTGGGCTTTGGTATCTGGATCGTTCGCGCATGTCCTGCACCTATACACACGATCGACGCGACGTGAAGGTCCGGGTATAGTGCGCTGAACTCCGCAAGGACGTGCCAAGTCGGGTTGCTGCATGCGACGTCGCCTCCCACAAGCCACTCAGGGACTGCCGATGTGTCCCCGACTAGGAAGCTCTTGAAGAGCTCGGGATGGGCCATCGTCGCGCGCAGAACCTGCCAGATCGGGCAGTTTGGCATCTGGTTGTTCGGACCCTGGTACGAGCGGAAGATGCGTGGGGTCGAAGCGTTCATGTTACACTCCGACATAGCGAACACCATGCTGACAACGGAGTAGTTTAGCTAACGTACTCAGTGCATTATGGGATATCGTAGGTGCGACATACACTTTACACTCTTCTTCGTTGTGTTGTGTTCCCATCATCGGCGCATTCTCGTCTCCCGCAGTCTCTCGTACCATCCTCTTCAGTTCTTCCTCGAGTTTGCTCGCCTTGAAAGTCCCAGATCCGCTCATGCTGACTGACTTCTTTTCCGAAAACACGGAGTCCACAAGCTTCGAGTAAGCCGTTATCGCCTGATCTATATCCAGTCCTAGCAGTATTACCATACACGCGATCAACCTGCGCATTAGTTTTAGTCCACGGTTGTTATCCCCGTCCGCTCAAACATTCGTGATCGCTTACGCTCCCGTACCCGTCCCCGCCACCACCTTGCACAGCTTGCGGATTTCTGAGCCTCCGCCCGCCGTACGCACTCTCGCCACGATCTCCTTGAGTATCATGAGCGATGATAGCCCGCCGGCGAGTCCACCCTCTGTTACATCGAATTGGTGTCCTCTTATATACTCCGAATGACTGATCGCTCACCAAAAACAACAATGTTTGCGCCTCGCCCTACATTGTCTCCCATGTTGTGTTTCAGATACTATATATCTGAGCGTGCGAGATGAGACGAGCTACCAGCTTGGAAGAAGACTGGGTGGGGGAGATGTCGAGATTACTTGGTACGAGCGCTCAGGCTGTGATGGCTATTGATGAGCGCTGACTCAGATAAGCCGCTGAGAAAGCGCCAAGGCATCCGGAGCGCTCTGGCTATATGCGTCCTCGGACCTTTTTACTGAAAAATCAAATTTTGATATAGCACTACTAGGCTGGCGTATTGGTCTTCATACACAGCTCTTGCCTAGTAGACACCTCTCCAAGTCTGAAAATTCTACTAGGCTAAGCTGAAAAAACGACCCACAATACAATACGCGAACCGTCACGTATGTTGTAGTTCATATAGAAGTACAACAATGTTCTCTAGGCTCTGTAGGCGGCGGTAATGTACTGGAATGGTCTTAAATATAAGCAAACTTCAGTCGGACTGATGCAAAGTCCAAAAATCGTGGCACGTAACACGTAACCGCCGTGGCTACGGTCACGTGCGTTACCGGTCTATTTTTGCCCTGGAGTTTAAGGCACACAATGGCCACCACCAGCACTTACCGACGGTCCAACCGCCCACGACGACCTCCTCCACCTGCGTTCACCCCTGCACTACCCTCTAAGGAATACCTTGCTCTTTCTCAAATACCCTCAAATCAGCTATCAGCCCCCCAGAATGATCAATCTCTGCCGCGTAAACTACTGGTTCTCGATTTAAATGGCACTCTTGTTCTGCGATCTCCTCGAGAATTTGGAGCTATGAGGACAGTGATGGCCCGACCATATGCCAAGACATTTCGGAAGTATGTTTTTCACGAGGGAAGGTGCGATTTATAGTTACTCGGATTAAACGGAACTTTATCTGGCCGTCGAATTAGCCAATTAGATGTGATGGTATGGTCCTCCGCTCAACCACATAGCGTCGACTCGATGCTCGACGTCTTCTTCGGCTCAGACAGAAACCGTCTGGCTGGGATCTGGGCGCGCGATACACTAGGGCTCGCGGCCGAAAACTACTGTAAGTTGGCTTTATAATCAGTTTAATCACATATCTGTGACGCTTCTATGCTAGCACAGAAAGTACAAACAGTGAAGGACCTTAATATCGTGTGGGATGCTCCAAAAGGATTGCCACCGCCTATCAAGGTTGTTCCTCCCCCGCCAATGGCAGTCCTAACAGACGATCCCAGCTCATTACCCGGATACGATCCAGCCAAGCCCATACCCGCCCTCAAAACTAAGATCTACACGAGTACCCAGCTTACGCCCGTTTCGAATACGCCTGATGGAAGTGAGGAAGGCCAAGATCGAACAACCTACTGGTCGGTTCCTGAGGTTCAGCCGGACGACCCAATTCCAGGTCTTACTGGAGCCAACTCTGCTGACATTGCTCCAATCCCACCTGGGATGTATTCTGCGCTGAACACATTACTGTTGGACGACTCTCCGCTGAAGGCACATCTACAGCCATACAATAATTTGACGTTGCCAGAATATACGGCGGATCTGAGGGTGAGAGATGTTAGAAGGCGAGACGCGCTTGAAGAAGTGGCGAAGTCTACTGCGGAAGGTGTAGTGGATGAGAATGTTGAAAATGGAAATGCTGAGCAGTCCTCCATAGGTGAGCTGTGTCTTAACGCTCACTTTCTCAAGCTATTAACCCACAGATTCCGTTATAGACGCAGGGTCATCAAAGCAACAGTATTTCAAAACTTTGCGCGCGGCTCCATTCGATAAGACGCTGCTCGCTGTGATTGGCGTCCTGAGCGCCGTCCGGCACGAGTCGAGTATCGTAGGCTGGATGCGAGCTGGTGGGATGCGTCCAAGCCCCGAGGAGATGGCGCGAGTTTCGGCGCTAGTGGAAGAAGAACTAGAGGAGGTCGATGAGGGACCTAGTGGCGAGGTGTCGGCTGGGAATGCTGAGGAGCGATCTCCGTCGAAGCGCGCGTCTAGTCCTTGGATCGAGGGTAAGCAAGCAAGTCCAAAGCGCCTTCGCCCGGACCCTGGGGCCATGGAGGTTGAGGATGTCGCGTCCATTGTGGATGAACCGACAGCTATTGTGCAGGAGGACCCAGATCAAACGACCTTTAATATGGCTCCTCCTGCCAGCGAAGCTTCCTTCGAGCCAACAGAGCAGCTCCAGCCTCTTTCTACCCACGTCGAGCCCCCCGCCACCGCTCTTGCTCCTGGCTTCACTCCCATGCCAGTTTCTACCTCCGAGTCAACCTCGGGCGACGTCCTACCAGCCGACGCCTCCAACGACGCCACACTATCCCCACAGATTCCCAGTCCTATCGTCGCCCAAAATCCTCAGAATCACAAACCTGCTCGGCGCGGACGTCGCCGAGGCCGATCCAAGCCGTTCTACCCAATAACACACCCGCTCAGCGCCAACGACTCCTATCCATTCTTCACAGACGGGAACCCAGATGAGAAGCTGTGGTTCCAGGATCGAGAGATTTATACATACTGGGTTAGGCGTGGGCTCCTGGCGCTGAAGGACTGTGGGATTGAGCCTGAGGCTGGTGTTGGGGGGACTTGATGTAAGCGCGGGTGATCCAACGACGTATTGCAGCATGGTTGGTGCCATGTATTATATGGAGCGCTGTGTTTTTAGTGATAGAATCACGCAGATTATTTCAAGGGCCACCCAGTGTTTTTAAACATTGAGCCCGGTCATAAATCTGGGTAATCTCATCCCCGCTGGTGTCTGTCCCTCCATACGACTTAATTAGATCGCTCTACTCCCGAAATCGACCCACTTCATAGTTATATGCGCATTTTGAGTCATTAAAATTGCGCGAACGCCTACAAATACCCTCATCCATAAGACATTCTACATTAAATCAGAACTTCGAATCGTACACCTCGCAGCGCGGAGCTTCAAGTATTCAAAGCAACAGGTATATAAACATCTACTCTACATTTCTAATTGTCTATAGCGGGAACCTCTAATTTGGCCATTCTACGAACCTCTTACGGAGCTATCCAACCAGGAAAGGCCTCGTCTAGGGCTAAACGTCCACAACTCCCACCAACCGGCGCCACAATGCTAGACTCCTTCCCCCGAGCCACACCGGTAATCCCAACCCCAAACCTCGCCCGGAAGTTTGCTAACGTAACTCGCAGCCCATTCGTCACAGGGCCGAGCTGGATAGCACTAGCTGAGGGCGACTGCTTAGCCTTTACGCCCAACAGCTGGAAAACGCCTGCTTTTCTCCTCTCAGGCCCCTCGATTTTCATAGTAAACCGTTCAAGCCCCATCGTAGCAAGGTCAACGCTCGCATGCCGGTCGATTATAAGCGTTTTATTCTTCTGAAATGGAGCGAGGTGGGCAAATCGATCCCCGTTGCATGTGTATTCCGGGATGTAGCGCGATGGGCGGTGAGAGGGAAGCCTGGGTTCGTCACCGTAAAGTCCGACGGTTTTACGTGGTGGGAGGGTGGTTGGGAAGATATATCCGTCGTGTTCATTGATTTTGGCACGAGGATGAAGCTTGTTTGGAGCGTTATTAAACGGTTTATGCGGACGATTGTGAGATTGTGGCGTACCTCTGGAGACTTGGTGATGTTTTTGTGCGGCTGTGAACGAGGTCCCTTTGGTTTGGTGTTTGGATGGGGAGCTGTTGGGAATTTGGTGTCCAATGTAGGCGATAGGTGGAGAGGTACTGGGAGTCCAGGTGGAGGAGAAGCTTCAGAAGGAAGCTCTAGCTTGGGGATCAAGTCGGCATTGGGCGAGACGTCGATGCGAACGCTCTGGGATAATCGTTGAGGTCCGAGTACTTCGCACCCAGCCGGTTGACTTACCTTTACGCTCCGGATACCCTTGACATTACCGAGATGAGAGCTCGAGCAGGAGCTGCTAGAGGTAACAGACATGGTGCGAACAAAGTGGTAAAGTACAATAACGAGGTTGTTAAGGTGTGCGAGGACCGTGGGTGGTAGTCGAGTTGAGGGATTTGCAGTCATTCCTCTAGATTTATGTACAAGTGCTTACCGTGGTCTAGTTGTACAAGTTATATGGGATGTCAAGCGACAACAAATTTAAAAATAGCATAGACGGGAGCAAAATGGTCAGCTGAGCCACGGTAATACAGTTAGCCACGCAAAACACTGTCACGTGGTACTTATTCCGAGTTTCGGTTGGAGAGCCCTACTGCACCAATGAATGATTTACTTATAAGACTCCAGCTTGCTTATGCAGAAGTTATCTGCTGTTTGCTAAGATTTTTATGAGACGTAGAAATTCTTGGGAGATATCACTGTTATTCGTTTGAAGACACTCAACATTTCGGCTATATTTGTTACCTGTGTGAGAACAGTTGCGAACAGCTCAAATAGGCCGATGATAGATAGTGCGCTTATTTAATATTTATCATTAGGGGAGCTAGCAGTTTGGTGAGTCCTTGTATGTGTTTTGTTTGTACTTCCAAATTTGTAGATTCATCACTCATAAGTATGACCTGCCCTGAAGCGAGGTCAAATTTTGGATTCATCAATCAACTCTCGTTAGGACTTCCAACGACGTCCAACCCGTTGCCCAAGGGATCATTGCTGCAACGTTCCTTGACATCCGGAACTGGGTTGTACTAGGACTGTGCATGTGAGCCCCTCACTAAATAATGTAATGTGTTAAAGACGGCTTATGGATAATCTATTCTAGCCTCGAGGCACACGCTACTGGCCTGCTATGTGAGAGACGATGCACATGGGATTGCGGCAAGCCGTACTGAATGGTATTGTAGACCTGCTGTCTGTTGTATATCTCGTCCGACGATCAACGATTGCATCGAGTTCATAGTCGCTACGGACCGGTAAGTCTCTCCATCAGTTCACGTACTCAGTGGCTAATTATATCCGTAGACTTTGGACTCTACGATAAACACACTCACAGATTAAAAAATGGCTCCATACACCAAACCAGAGGCCGTGCTGAAGCAGGCCGAGGGCTTGCTCTCCGTGGGGCAGCAGTCGGCCGCACTCCAATCACTCACGGAAATGTTCTCCTCGAAACGATTTCGGAGCACGCCCATCACATCGCTCGAGCCCATCGTCATGCGCTTCCTCGAACTCTGCGTCGACTTGCGCAAAGGCCGCACCGCCAAGGAAGGTCTCATGCAATTCAAAAACGTCGCCCAGAACACATCGGTCGCGAGCGTTGAAATCGTCGTCAAAAAGTTTATCCAACTCGCCGATGCCAAGGTCCAGGAGGCGCAGGAAAAGGCTGATCAGCTTGCGGCCGTTGACGATGTGGATGATCTCGAGGCGACGGAGACGCCCGAGAATGTGCTGTTGAGCGCCGTGAGTGGCGATCAGAACAAGGACCGAACCGATCGGGCGGTTGTTACTCCCTGGCTCAAGTTTTTGTGGGAGAGTTATCGGACAGTGCTCGAGACGCTTAAGAATAACGCTCGTTTGGAAGCGATCTACCAGGTATGTGCATGATCTTGCTCTACCTCCTCAGTCTATTATTCACATCTGTTCTAGCAAATCGCCGCAGCAGCGTTCAAATTCTGCCTCAAACATACCCGCAAAGTCGAGTTCCGCCGCCTCTGCGAGACTCTCCGACTCCACCTCGGAAACGTCGCCAAATACGTAAACCAGACCCACTCGATCAACCTCGCCGACCCAGACACTCTCCAACGCCACCTCGACACCCGCTTCGCCCAACTCAACACCAGCGTCGAACTCGAGCTATGGCAAGAAGCGTTCCGCTCCGTCGAAGACATCCACAACCTGCTCACCATGGCTAAAAAAGCGCCTCGTCCGGCGATGATGGCCAACTATTACGAAAAGCTCACCAAGATCTTCTTGACGAGCGGCAATGCGCTGTTCCATGCTGCTGCTTGGGCGAGGTATTATTCGGTGTTGCGCGCGGCGGGTGGAGGTGGAAAGACGGAGGAGGAGATGAGTAGACTGGCGGGTCAGGTGTTGGTTAGTGCCCTCGCGGTGCCTGTGGGTGTGGAGAGCGAGGAGGAGTCTGCGGCGAGTCGTCGTAATAACGCTCGCTTGACTGCATTGTTGGGATTGTCAAAGGCGCCTACTCGGTCCGGACTATTGAAAGAGGCGGTGAGTCGAATACCTTTGGTGTCCGTTCTTGAATCTCACAAGATCCGCAGCTCGCTCGAAATACACTCAAACTATCACCCGCGTCCGTCCGTTCTCTGCACAACTTGCTCGAGGTCACATTCCAACCATTGACTCTATGCGCCTCCATCGCACCCATCGTCGCCGAACTCGCCCAAGACCCATCCTACGCGCCCTACCTCCCGCTCGTCCACCGCGCAGTCCTCTCCCGACTGTTCACCCAACTCTCAGAAGTATACAGCTCCGTCCGAATCGCGCACATCTTCGAACTCGTCTCGCCCCTAAACGCAAACATCACGCCCGAAACGCCGGGGTTGAACACCGAATCGGCGTACACGCCCGAACGGATCGAGCTCTTTGTCATGGGCTGCGCTAAACGGGGCGAACTCCGCGTGCTGATCGAACACATCGAGGGCAATATCACGTTTGTCGAGGACACACTCCCGCGTACGCGCGTTTCGGAGCTCGCCAACGCGCTGCACACGACTTTACTCAAGATTAGTCCGCCGCCCGCGATCGACGCTCAAGAAAAGTTTGCGGCGCTCGTGGCGGGTGCGCAAGAGGATCGGCGGCGGCTGTTGATCCAACGTGCGGTCGTAGCGCGCCGACGCGAGTTGGTAAGCGAGCTGCAGGTGAGGAAGGACAAGGAGGAGGCGAGTCGTCGGGCGGATACGGCGAGGAAGGAGAGGGTCGAGGAGGAGCAGCGGGCGGCGTTGGAGAGGA
>WSTH01001550.1:0-11935 GCA_019616345.1 Ceratobasidium sp. 395
CGACTCGTATATGAACACGGGGAAGTCGATCAATTTGGGCGACCGCGCGATACGTACTAGTCGTTGACGGAATAGCTCTCTCGTAAGACAAGAATAGACGCACCGAACTTGAGCACAAAGATTGAGCCTTTGGATACTTTGCTTAGTCGCAGAATGCATTGAATAGTTACGCTGTCCATGACAGCACAATAAAACAGTCCGTATACAAGTCAAATGAGGGTATCGATGCAAACTTAATCTAGAGTCGACTACGAGTCATCAGTCAATTATTAGATGGTGATCCTGTAGTCAATCAAAATATAGTCACGTACCAACCTCCTGGGAATCTGCAGCAACCTCAAACATTGAGTTGTTCAATCTCTTTGGTCACGGCATCCACATCAGCTTCGCCGACTTTGCTAGCCGATCCAGCGGTAGTAACCGGTTTTGCTTCTTTCCCGTCGCCCTTTTCGTCTTCATCGTCGTCATCCCAGTTCTCTTTTACCTCCCGAGTTTCGGCTTTCTTCTCGGCTCGCTTTTCTGCTCTCTTGGCGTTCTTCTTCTGTGCCTTGGATAAACCGGCCGTATCTGCGGCAGCGGCAGCGGCGGCTGCAGCAACGCCACTACCCGGTTTAACTTTGGGCTTGGGCTTGGTTTCAGCCGAAGGCGCAACCCAACCCATAATGTGGCCTTTGGGCAAAGCAGTTCGGTCAGCGGCCTGCTGCCTTGAGCCACGAAAGCGAGATACGTCTTCCTGAGGAGTGAAGCCTGGGCGAATCTTTAGTTCTTTGCGAACACTGTACTTGCCACGATAGGTAAGTCTGGCCGATTTAGGAGAAAACCCAAAACCCACCTCCCATCAGCTCGCCGGGTGGAGGGAACAACCCGCTCTAGAGTCGCTGGGTCAACAGTAATACCAGAGACCGTTTGGTCTGGAACAAGTGGTGGAAGCGACATCTCCGTTGGTGGTGGTTCGGTGGTGGGGAGTGGTTCCTGGATCCTGGTGGCTATGCCCGAGGTTTACATCCAACTTTTTGAAATTTATATGCCTCCTCCCTTACTCCTCTGCGCCCCTGGTTGAAAGTAATGAGGTACGCAATACTGGTGTGCGGACCTGCTGGCGCGGGAAAGTCGACGTTTTGTACCGCTCTACAAACCCATATGCGAACTGTGAAGAGGACTGCCCATCTTTTTAATTTGGATCCTGCTGCAGACCCAGGGTCATTCGAATATGAGCCAGCAATCGATATTCGGGACTTAATCAGGTGAGTGTTTCTTTGACATCCTCCGGATCTCAAAGCTCGAGCAATGTTGTTAGTCTTGAAGACGTTATGGAAGAACTTGGATTTGGTCCCAACGGTGGCTTGATTTACTGTTTTGAGTAAGTGTGAGTGCCACTACTCAAGTTTGTGAATTGTTCGTCCTAAGCTGGTATGTGAAAGGTACCTGCTTCAAAATATGGACTGGCTCGATGAAGAGCTTGGGGACTACGACAACGATTATATCATTATTGATTGTCCAGGTAAATTATGACCTTATGGGCGTCGGTTTACGGAAACTTAATCTGTGTAGGTCAAATCGAGTTATATACCCACCACCCACTTCTTCCTACACTTATGGGCCATCTATCTCGACTTGGCATCCGACTTTGTGGCGTATACCTGCTGGACTCTCAGTTTATGGAGGATAGATACAAGTATTTCAGGTAAAGAATTTCATCGACGGCTATAATCGAGCTTATAGTCTCCCCAATAGTGGAGTGATGTCTGCTATGTCCTCCATGGTTAACTTTAGTGTACCCTGGATCAATATAATGTCTAAGATGGATCTAGTAAGCGGAGATGCACGAAACGGCGCCAAGGGAAGACGAGATGTTGCCAGGTGAGTTCCCCTGGTTTATTGTTGGGTATACTAAGATCAAAATATCCTCAGGTTTTTAGATCCAGATCCATTTCTAATGACATCGGCTCCTGGTCAACCATCCACGGCCGAGCAACAAAACCCAAGGTTTCATCATCTTAACCAAGCAATTGTGCAGCTCGTAGGAAACCGCCCCTCCGGTTACGCAGCAATTTCTAACCTCGATCTGTTTACTAGATCGAGGATCATCCGCTTGTCTCATTCCTACCTCTCAACCTTTCGTCCACACGGTCCTTGGAGGCAGTCCTTAGTCACATTGACTACACGATGCAGTACGGAGAAGACGAAGAACCACGCGAGGTGAGCCGCGTCAGCTTCGTTTGTCACTTCATCCGACAATTTTGGTCGGCAGCCGAAGGACATGGATCAAGGGGACTTTGTCGACATGGAATAACGATATCATGGGGTAGGGCTTGTGATAGATTGGCCAAGATACTCTACGACACCTCAACACTGAAAAATAATATAGGTGCACTAGTCGGACTCAATACATAATGTGTTACAAGTTAGTATCGGATACGAGAGAACAAAAGGCCGACACAAAGCAAGATAGCGAATTCCAATTCAAGCTCACATCCCATACCACCAGACACGTGTGTGCGTTGCCGAGGTGAGACGTGAAAAGGAGGGTGAGGGGAGACACACAGTTCGACACAGCATGACATGGTCGGCTATACCGCAATAAAGGGAAACATTGCAAGGGTCGTTCAGTAAGACCGGTAAACCTCTTGGACGGGCCGTCGAGGCTCGTATACATTGCTAGGGTAAACATAGCTGGTTGCGGGTGAATTGGTGCGGCTTTGACTTCGGCTTCGGCTCCGGCTCAGACCTAGCTTAGGCCAGAGTCTGTTGCTACCCTCTTTTACTTTCTACACGCAACGAGAAAATGAATACTTGAATAAAAACTATAGCCAGTTTGAGACATACCACTTCGCCGACCGGCCTAGGCCCAAGTCCAAATAGGCGCCGGACTACAGTTCCAAGACGCAGCCGTCCATCCTCGGTATACTGTGGCTCATACCCAAGAGATGTACGTGATCGGCTCCTGGAGGGAGGCTACAACCCTGCCACGTTAACATCCACCGAGCATCATAGAAAAACCAAGTTACTCACAATGACAGTGATGTTTGGTTCACCGACCAGGCTGGAAAGGCTTAGGGAACGGGGAAGTGGGGGGCGGTGAAGAGTCGTAACACTGGCGACACGTTCACGCTCTCGCTCAGGATAGACGTATGAAGATCCTCCGTAGGTGCTTCCGACATAATAGCGGCTGCCCCCATAATGCGAACCTCCGTGATGGGATGAACCAGAGCTGATATACTACGATCGAGTGTCAGCAACTTGATACGGGTGTGGCGTGGAGCTTGCAAACGTACAACTGGTCCACGCGATTCCGACATGGTGCGGGAGTGGCTGCAATTAAGATCAAGTGGTTACAGAAAATGGGGGGAGGGTGGTCGTGAAAATACGATTGAGATCAGGCAGTTATAGAAGTACGATTAGATCAAGTAGTTACAGAAAGAGGGAAGACGCACTGTGAGCGTGAACGATGGGAACCGGAGTGGTGAGAGGAATGATGTGACGATGGCGAAGGGTAGTAACTGTACACGGTCGACATGCTACAGCTTCGTGGCCCGGCTTTGCGTTCTAAGTAATATTTACGTGCTTGTAGGGTGAGGTGGGAGCAAATGACCCGCCTCACTTATAAACGACAGGCGCTTTTCAGAAGCGGAAGAAAGCTTTGCGGCTACTTGGCCACTTGATCGACGTGACGACCACCTCAAGCGCCAAGTGCTGTAAACAAATAACCAAGCCTTGCGGTGTCCGGCCCGATATCCTACCGAACCGAAAACGAGGCGCAAGTGGCTAAAACAACGGAAGGAGTCTCGCATGAATTCATATTTGTGGCCTACAAACGTAGCGGAATATACTAAGGAACCAAGTCAAGGTGAAAGTCAACCAGGGTAAGGACTTTCAACTACCCCACCGTTTGTGCAGTTAAATAACCCCGCAGCGGGGCCTGTGATATTGAGATTCAAGCACTTGTATGCGGATGCCCCATAATTCGACGGAGGGCTGGTGTGACAAGATATTTATACCTTTCAAACGAACGGGCGACAACAAAAGTAAAACCTACCTCAAATTGATATCCTGAAGATAGACGGTACCACAGGCCCCGGGGCTACAAACAAGCGACACAACCGTCGCGTTGTACTTCCCGCTCGAGGTCCCTGTTATATTCCTCACACTATAGCAGCAATGTGAGTCACCTAAAGCCGCAAGTGGGTTGCGAGGCAATACTGACAATACGTTGTTGATTTTGATTCCAGAGGGATAAGCTGTGCAGTTCTCAACACTTGTCTTGTAACAGTTGTCGATCTCGGCACCAAGAAATAAGGCTATATGCTATGCAGAGACAAACCGGCGACCTACTGTTACTGGATAATCGTTATTATCATTGTGAAAATTGGTATATATGATGTTGTCGACAATGCCGTAGCCTCGATTTTGTCCGGCGAATGTCTAAACATAGAAATAAACTAAGCTGTCTTCAAGGCAAGGAACATAAGTTGAGCAACGCTCACTTTGATTCGAACGCCATTCTCGGAATTGCTCATTGTTACGCTGTCTAAAATATAGATATAATAAGTCAGTTGATACAAGGAGCTCACAAATCGTTAGACTGACCGACAAAGATGTTCTGAACAACATCTTTGACACCGTCAATTTCACCCAAGGACCCGACCGAAACACCGTGCGACTCGTTACATTGAAGATTTCTAACGATTATATTCGTGCTATCTGCAAACGCCGAACTTAATAACCCAATACCGTTGTAGTAGATCCACTCACTCGGCTTGAAGCTTACGCAGTCGTCGCCATTGTGGATCACAGAGTCTCGGATGGTGACACCGTTCGAGCGATATGTATCCCACCCATCTGTCTCGCGCATGTCAGCCGTCGAGTTTGAGACGGAATCGACGGTTATATGCTCGTAAACTACGTCTTGCGACTCTTGTACTAGATTCGCCCATTTGGGGGTTCTATGAGGGGTGAGTGCCCGTGATACCGTAAAACAGATTAAGGACTGACTTGTAGAATGTGGTGTTGCTGATACGAACATTCCTGGCTTGATGTACTACTAGCATGAGTGGCGGAATGAGCGTGGCGTTGCTGGGTCTAGCGTCCCACCACGTCTGTCCAGAGCCTATAAGACGGTCGCCGTTAGTGCATTATGAAAAGCTTGGGAATAATGTTTAGGTGTTTACCATCAATGGTTCCTCCTCCATCTAAAACAATGTTCTCCCCGCCGAAGAGCCAAATCGCAGAATTCTTCTGATAGGGAATAGGGAACGCGTTCCCAGCCCAATAACCCAGATTAGGTTCAACCTGAAGTGTACCTTCAAGCTTGAAATGAACGTCTCTAAGGCCAGTTGTATTCATGACAGAGGCGATCTTTAGCGTACGCCCGCGCTGAACGCGAACGTGAGTGTTGGACTAGGAAACCGTCAGGGCGCATATATTGGGTAGACCAAAAGGAGACTCGCCTTAAGGGCATTCACTAGACGCTGGGCATCGTCTTTCCCGCTAGATTTTACGTCGGTCCATTTGATATTCTCAGCTGCCCGAGCGGCAACTAGAAAAGTTGACAATAGGAAGGAGAGGTTGAAGTAATTCATGGCGAGAAAGCTCTGAACGAGAGAAGCTCTATCCCCTCCGCCTTGACCTTATAGGCTTGATACAAACGGCACAGCGGCCCGCTGGGAGCATCTAACAACGGCATCGTCGACCTCGTGACGGAGGCTAAGAAGACATTTCGATTTGAAGTTGCAACATCCTGCAGTCTCAGTCCACTAAACCGCCATCGGTGAATAACAAATAAAAAGTCTTGGAGCGGCTTGCCGGGCCGGCCACGTGACTGACGCGTATGAGGTCACGCATCTGGACGGGAGCAAATTATCGTTATCAGATTTGTGTCATTACTAGCTCAATAACTCGAGTCTGCATTGTCTTGTCGTAGTTCTGACGGAGAGCGGGTACTGCGGTGAGGGATGGGAGCGTTAGAAGCCTAAAAATGGCTACGCCAAGCACATACGTCATCAAATGACGTGGGGCGGGAGGTCCTGGATAAATCAACATATATAACTATCTGTTGCTACCCACCACACGCAGGCCGTCACCCCCCCCCCCCCCCCAACATGCTGTCATTCGCTTATGCACTATGCTTTGGAACCGCTGTTTCTGCTGCCGTTGTTGAACGGGTAGCTAACCATGGCCCAATGGCCGCTGAAGCGCCGACCCCAACTTTGCGCAGAAGAGACGCTATTCCTTCGGATGCCGCTGGTGGAATCCTGCCCGCTTGGCTCACCATGCCTACGGATCAAAAAATCAGAGAACAATTTAATCTCAATGACGAACAGGTGTCTCAGCTGCCCGTACAGGTTATGAATATTCCGTGAGTACTATTGGCTCAATAGTCATATTTAAACTACATTGATCGTTTAGGGGGTATGGTAACTTCACCAATGGGTCTTGGGCCGTTCGAGTTCATGGAAACGCTTATCGCAACCCCCCGGCCACAGCGGATCAACTCGATAGCGCTTCGCAAGTCTTCGTCCCATCCCTTGACGAATCGGGGTTTACAGACGCAAATCGTGCGATGGCTCGCAATGTCACCTCTTCACTTGTTACGCTTCCAGTGCAAAACTACAGCCTGACTTTCACTCTCAACTATAACGGACAGCCGGCAACTAACATCACATTTCCATACCCAACCGATGATCGCGGTGAATTCGACCAGTTCATTCCCATTACTGCCCCAGCTATTCCAAATGGAAATGAAACAAACACTGTTCAAGGCTTGGAGCTTCTCACTCCTGGTTATCAATGTGAGCATTGGTTTTGCTCGCCTGAAATTAAGTAACTAATGTCGTTTTAAAGCTGGCAATGCTTCATCATACCTAGTTCCACCGCAGGGTATCACCTTAGTGGCCGATATTGACGACATTCTGCGAGTTACGCAGATTTATCAACCGGCCGAAGGTCTCAAGAACTCATTTGCCCTGCCTTATGTCCCGTGGATGAACATGCCAGCCGTGTTTTCCAAGTGGCAGAAAGAAGTCCAGGGGTTACACATTCATTATCTTACAACCACTCCCATCAAAGTTACCCCGTTCTATGAGTCGTTTATATACGCAAACTACCCGCTGGGAAGCTTTGACATTCGGTATGTACTTTCGGCCATCGTTGTTGAGCATTCTGTGCTTACAATGGCTATTCACAGTCCCTTGAACCTAACTACTGTCGACCAAATCTTCCAAGTTCGAAAAGTTAACCTTTACCGAGTTTTTGAATCTTTCCCTCAACGCAAGTTTGTTCTTATGGCCGACACATCGAACAGCGATGTCATGAAGCAATACCCCGCCATGGTGACTGCATTCCCTGGACAGGTACAGTGCATACTACTACGAAATACTAGTGCGACAGACCCTTCAGACCACTTCCCTGTGAGCGCAGCTATGTCCTTTTACAACGTGATTATTCTCATCGTTTGATAGTACGATACATCTGGCTTCAAAGATATTGACAATTCGACGTATATGTTCTTCAGAACGCCGGTACGTGCGAGCTGTGCCTGCCCTTGAATATCAATGGCTAATTGAGCTAATACAGGATGACCTTATGGGGCTGGACCTTTCAAAAGGTGACTGCCGGAATGCGTCGGTTCCTCAAAACGTGACCTTTGGTTATCAGGTTTGCAACTGTCTGACCCGTTTCGCGCTTCGTATAATGATAGATTTTCATGTAGGGCCTACCGAGTATCACAGGAAATGGGGCCACAGCTCTAAATCCCAGTATAGTTATGTTGATCTCCCTATTTATTTCGTCCATCTTATTGGCGATGTATTAAATCTCAAACCTTGAACACTCCTGTTGCTCATTGGACACTGGACAATGTAGAGGCTCTTGCGTTTATCTTGGTTACAATCGTATATACCAAACCGTAGTGTAGTATACTTTAGTCTTACGTTGTGGCTAATAGCCTCAGACTACTCAAACTGGTTGTTTATACGTGATGAGTGTAGGAGAAACTCTTAGCGGACTATATGCGCTGGAATAAGTCGGTTCGCACCGGTCGGTCGCGGTAAACTGTATCTGGAGATATGTAAACACATCCCGACATCTAACATCTCGGCGCTTAGATGTTCAGCTCGTGGTCCACGTGACTTTACGATAGCTTGTCTAATACCTCGACACGTCTCCAGCTTCTCCCACAAGTGCGGGCGTAGTTGACAGGCAAGAGACTGTGGTAGCCGCCAAACTAAATACTCACACAAAACTGTACATCACACTTCCAGAGCATGCCCATCGCCCAACCACCACATAGTGCAGGCCGTCCCTTCCCAGGCCTCCGTTCACGCATTGATCCTTCGCAGGTCCCCTCACCTGTAAACGCGTGGCAAGCAGACCAAGCAGCATGGGACGAATCTAGTTTCATGACATGTGCCTCGTCCCAGACCGTTCCTAGTTCGAGTTCAGAATACGTCGCTGTTGATCAAGGTAATGGGGTGAAGAATCAAGATTAAACGCTGCGTACTTACGACATGTTCAGGCAATTCTGCGCCTCGTTTTATACGTCTATCGACGTACGCGATACCATTCTCTCATGATCTTGCGTCGGGATGTCACCTCCCGATTGTCGCCATGATTCAACCGTTTGCGCAACAACCAGACAATGAAGCGCCAGTACCTGTTGTCGAATTTGGGGAGACAGGGCCACCAAGATGCCACGCATGTAGAGGGTATATTAACGCATGGTGTACGTGGACGAATGCTGGCCAGAAATGGATTTGTAATCTTTGCCAGGAGGCTACGGAGGGTATGCACATAAGATTAGGCTGGCCAGTGGTGCTTTGGTAAGCTCACAACCTCTATAGTCTCGCAGGAATACTTTGCAACATTAGAACTTTCTGGACAACGGGTGGATCATGCTGCTCGGCCCGAACTAAATCATGGAACTATTGATTTTCTAGTCCCGAAAAATTATTGGGCGCAACCTCCACCTCCACGGCTACTATCTTCCACTAGTGACCCTGTTGGATCCCCTTCTAAGGAGAGCTTTCTTCCAAACTTGCAGCAGCCTCCACCACCGAGTAGGACGCCATCACCCCTTCATGTATTATTCTGCATTGATGTCAGTGCGGAATCTGTCGCTACTGGCCTCGCGCAGTCGCTATGTTCTGTGCTAAAACAGTGTATATTCGCGACAGACGCGGAGGCCCCGGTAAAAGACATAGGTATTATTGCGTACGATGCCAAAGCCGTCTATTTCTTTGACTTATCTGTACGTACGTTGTTTCATCTGTATAATGTATCGCAAGAAGTGACCTTCCCTACGTGAGGACAGCCGGGTTTATCTCAGGCAAAAATGCTTGTTGTACCAGACATAGAAAGCGTATTTGTTCCGCTCCGAACAGGCCTCTTCGTAGATCCGCACTTGTCTAGGTAACGTAGGCTATTTATACATGTAGGAGTGTGCTCATCGTAGTCTTGGTCTCGCTAGAAACTTGATAGAAGGTCTATTGGACATGATACCAAACTATTTTTCATCCCCAGTTGCGGGTGGAGCGGTACTCGGCGCTGCAATTCAAGCAGGTCTTTCTGCTCTCGTGAGTTCAATATCGGTTGATTACGAGAGAAGTTAACGCTGTCCTAGCTACCCACAGGAGGCCAGATTATTGCTTTCCAAAACTCTCATCCAATGGATCTTCCTAACCGCGCCAAGACCGAGCAAGAAGTTGCCAATACGGATAAGGAGCGAGCCTTATTCGCGTCTGGTTCGCTGAAATGGACAGAGCTAGCCGAGGAATGTGCGGAAGCCGGCGTGGGGATTAGCCTCTGGCTGTTCCCAAGTCAGTTCGTGGACTTGGGAACGCTAGGCGAGTAGCTTGATTTCGACTATTCATTGAAATGTACTCAACGCCAAGCATTACGTCTCCAGCTGACTTACCGCATAAAACTGGGGGAGATATTCATTTCCACCCTCGATTTTTGCCAGAACGCGATCAACGGGTTGTCCGATCAGAGGTGACTAGAGTTTTAACTAGGTCAATGGGATTCAATTGTACCATGCGGGTACGGTGTTCGAAAGGTATGGCTATCTGGGCGATAACGAGTCGATCCTAAAATTATTTCATAGCGCTCGCTGTTTCAACTCATCTCGGCGCTTTCCACCAAGCCTCTCCCTCCGATTTGACCATTGCGATGAGCCATGCGGACAGCGCTGTGCTTACCACATTTACCCACTCGGGGCGACTAGATGACCGCCGCGAAGCGCATATACAATGCGCAACCCTATATACATCACGCTCCGGAGAACGCCGGGTCCGTGTGCTTAACCTTGCAGTTCAGGTTAGCACACTAGCCGGAAATGTATTTAAGAATGCAGATTTGGAAGTGGTATGCTGTACGTTTACTAGAGAAGGTGAGCTTACCACTGATTCCATAATAGTGGTGTCGAAACGGTTTGTATTTTAGCACTGCAGATGATGTCCCAGAGGCCCGCTGCGGAGATCCGCGAAAGTGTTAGCGAAAAGTGCGCAGCGCTTTTACTAGCATATAGACGAAACTGCGCCGCTTCGACTTCACCCACACAAGTAATTTGGCTGCCTTCCGTTTCTGATACTCATACAGAGTGCTGAATTAAGGTTATAGCTAATTCTTCCAGAGGTCTTCAAGACTTTGCCGATTTATGCACTCGGCCTTCTCAAATCCCGTCCGATCAAAGGTTAGTTTATATCCGCTATGCGCGCAAAACCGTACGGATTGAATTTGTATAGGGAGCACTGTTATCGCGGATGTCCGAAACTACCACGCTGCCCGGCTCTTGTCGGCTAGCGTATCGGCCACAATGCGGTATCTCTACCCCCGGATGACAGCAATACACGACCTTTCCCCTGATGTAGGATTCCCTTCTTCCAAGACCGGCCGACTGGTTTTACCTTCTCCAATGCCGAGCTCTTACACGCACATGGAGCCTGATGGCGTATACGCAATTGGTGAGTTGACTGGTACCCTTCCGATTCGTGGGGTGTAACTCATGACAAGCGAACAGAGAATGGCGAGGACATGTACATATGGATCGGAGACGGTGTTTCGCCTCAAATTCTTATCGACTTGTTCCAAGTTGAAAACTGGGACGAGGTTGGACCGCGAACCGTGAGTAATGCGAGCGATCAAGTCGGAGCGCCCATAGGAAATTCCTCTTTTCTAGTATTCTCTCCCGGAGTTGTCGACACATTTATCGGTTCAGGTTCGCAACCTGCTCATACATGGCGATTTGTTACGAGGCCGTGCTTTGCCCTTGCACATCGTTCGGCAGAATATGGACGGTGCTGAAATCGAATTTAGTAATCTTCTGGTGGAGGATATGAACAACGACGCCATGTCTTACATTGATTGTAAGTCACGTAGCTCTCTGAATGACTACGCTTGTCTGATATGTTGAAGACTTGTGTTATATTCACAAACAAATTAATCAGGCAGTAGGTTTTTCTTGTTACGGGACCCCTAAGCAGATCTAACTCATTATGTAGCTTGTAAATGGCTCCAATATCGGTTCAAGCGGCTGGCGCATACCATGGTAGACCAAATTACTTCAGTTGTTTTATGTTATGTGCAGTCATACATATTCCTATCATATTTAGACCAACAATGACTAGTGTTTAGATGCTAAACGTCCTTTTATAGATCTCCCGTATCTAAAGTATGACTGGTACTCTGGTTGCTGCAGTTCAAACCATCACCAATTAATGACTCAAACCACGTGATATGTTTGATCGGGGAAGCGCTACTCGCCGAGATAAGCGACAAATTGAGTATTCATCGTTCTTTGCCCAAACGAATGGTTATGCATTGCCACACATCCTACAACCTTTTCATACAAGCGAAGCGTACGCTCCCAAGTCATAGTGTAGCCGAACCATTGTCGGTTAACGGGTATGATCCTTCCATCCGACGAGCATCCCACAGCGAG
>WSTH01001551.1:0-11932 GCA_019616345.1 Ceratobasidium sp. 395
TACCCGGTCGGTGCGCCGCCTCAGGTGCAAAAGACGACGAGTTTGCCTACGGTGGGGTTGTCGCCATCGGTTAGGGTAATTGATGTGATGAGCACGAAGAATCAGTATTTGTGCTACAAGTGCGCTTACTAGGCCGTTGGGTTAGGATGGGTGGAATGTAGTTTGAATGTGCGTGTATGCGCCTTTGTTTCTTCTTTCTTTTCCTTTGGGTTTGTGGTTCTAGTGTTTGGTTTCTTTGTTGGGTGTAACGAAATCGTGAATGGTGATATTGTTTTCTGGGTATGGATTGCTGGCGCGTGTTCCGCACACATTCTATTTCTTCTCGTCGGTTCCCAACTTCACGTCCACCTCCTCGAACGCATTCCACGAAGCATTCCACTAGGTTCACATACATTCGACGCAATCGATAGGGAAGGTAAGCGCCTTCTTATGTTTCATACGAGATTCGTGATGTGCGTTACTGGATTCGTCGTCGGGATTCTCTGCAGATCAATGCGGGACCGATGATGTTTGTTTGTGGCGCAGGGATTTTCCGGATTAGGTAACTCATTTGGCGGCCCCGAAGTCATCAGGGAGGTGTTTGCGCTCCCGACGCGCGGAAGCAAAGAGGCTACAAAAACCTCCGCGGCCCCTATTGCAGCCCAGCGTCTCCCACGACCAGCACCACTCGTTCTTTCCTTCTACTATGCCCTTCTCATCTAATACATGGCCTCAGTCGTCGCTCGCGCCTGGTCATGCGCGTCCCAGTCTCCAACGCCGCGATAGCTGGGCGCCTCCTGCCCCGCGCTTTGACCCGTTTGCGGCGAGCGTGGGTAATGGCGGTGGAACGCAAGCCTCGGTGTGGTCAATGGCTTCACCTACGAACACCCTCCCTCGTCCGTCGGCTGATCTTCTCGCGCCGCGCGCTCAAAAAATCGAGAAACCTGCTCTCGTAAGCTCATTTCGGGTTCTTTGTGCACGGAATTCAATCTTTGATCGCATACATTGGGGCCTTAGCCTGACCAGGATGGCGCCTCGCCCGAACACATCTCGATTATGCTCCGTAGTCTCGGTATCACGCCCTCACCCGGCGCCTCTCCCATGCCTGTGCCCGCTCCTATCATCGTCGACCGTAGCCCTCAGAGTATCTCCCCGCCAATGCTGAGTCCGACGACTCAAATTACGTCCATGGGCTCCACCTCATCGGTCCATACGCCCACTCCAGTACGCGTCGCGCCTGACCCGCTCTTTACTCCTACCTCCATCGCTTTCGATCATGCTTCGCTCCTCGATTCCAAGCCTTCCGTCGAGACGCCGACCAAGGCGCGTCTCCTTCTAGCTACCGAATTGGACGAGATTATGCCGCTCTCTCATTCGCGCAAGAGTACAGGCGGTGCGTCCCAGACGTTTGTTAATCTCGCCCCTCGTCATGCCGCTTTGGCACTCCAGTCGAACGGAGTAACCGGTAGCGTGCCCGCTTCGCCAACCAATTCGCATCAGCGCGTCCTGAGCTGGATGCAGCGTCAAGGACTGTCTCCGCTTCAGGCCAACGGCTCGTTCCCCCAGGCTATGGCTCCTCTCCCTGGTCCCACTCCACGTCAAGATTGGGTGTTTGGTTCGCCTCAGATGGCAACCGCTCCTTTGAACGTCCTCCCCGCCTGGGATCGTGCGGTACCTCCGCCTCAAGTCCAACCTCAGCTTCAAGGCTCTAACACTTCGATGTGGGCTCCTCGTCCGACTGTCGCGCCAACCGTAGGATTCGTCCAAGATCGTAGGATGTCTGAACCTACTCTGAACGAAGTAAAGTTTTTTCTTTGTCAATTGTATTTGATACTGACGTGACGTCATAGCCAATCAACTTTCTTCGCCTGCTCCAGCCCACGTCCCAACCACCCTACACGCTCTTCGTCACCCGGATCGTGAAAAGCTCGGACCAGCAAGCGAGCATCTTTTTACAGCAGAAGCTCAAGGCCGCCACATCTGAGGAAGCGCGTCGACCTATCATTGATGCGATCGTCGCTCAGGGCATTGATATGATGGTGAGTCGCGTGTGCCTTGTAATCAACCTCGATTCGGGTTGATGATTGGCGGTGTTTGCTATTTTCTTTTCACCATCTCTTGCGGCGTTCGATGTTTTCTCCTCTTCTGCAATGTTCGGTTGTTAGACAAACCGGTTTGGGAATTGGGCGATCCAGCGGTGCCTCGAGTCGCCGTGTACGTTGGGTGAGCGGACGCGCGTGGCTGAGGCTATGAAGTGAGTTTTGTTGGTTTATTCGAGTGCTGATGTTGACCTTAGCTGTGCAGGGGTCGCGTGATCGAGTTGGCGACGAACTGTTATGGGACGCACGTTGTTCAAAAGGCGCTTGATTGCGCCGAGGCGATCCAGGTATGTAGTCTTCATTGGGACCTGATTGTGTGCTGATATTCTGGGCAGCTATTTGTTGTTGCCGAGATGTTGCAAGGTGATCTGGCTGCGACGCTGATGAACAAGCATGCAAGCCATGTATGGACTAAAATTATGGAGGTGAGTAGATCGACATTCCTAAATGTATGCGCGTGATTTTGAGACGTTTACATAGCTATCGTGGAACGAGCCTGCTCCGCCTATCTTTGCTTAGTATGTTGTTAGTATCTGGGGGATGCGCGGCTAACTTGTATTTCTACTTAGCGTCAATAAGGCGATGCAAGGTCGCTGGGCTGACCTCGCGCGTCATGAGACAGGGTAAGCCGTGATATTCAAGTTCGAGTCTTCAAGGGCTGATGTTGAGTAGGTCTCTGATCGTCCAGCACGCCTTTGAGAACTTGGACGAAGCGGACAAGGCCGACTGCGTCCGCGAGGTGCTGGCAAGCATCGGAACGTTGGCTGTCGATCAGTGGGGTAGTGAGTTGCATCAGAACGTCCTTTTCGAGCACGATTTGACAGTATATGCGCGTATATTTGTAGGCTGGGTCGTACAGCACCGTAAGTACTCCTCTATATTGTCAATTTATACATGACTAATTATAGTTCTAGTGCTTGAAAACGGAACCGAAAACGATCGCGCCGAAGCGGTTGACGCGCTAGTGGAGCATATCTCGCCACTCTCGGCCGACCCTCAAGGCATCAAGGCTATCGAAAAGGCAATCAAGTCCGGAGGACCGCTGGCGGTGGACAAGATCGTTCGTCGTTTGAGCGAGCCTGCAAAGACGTGAGTGTTTATCGTTTTTATCATCCAGAAGTTTGACTGAGCTGCTTTCTAGCGCGCGTCGCCCGTTGGTCGTCGATCTGGCTCTAGGTTCCGCTGGGAGCCAGCTGGTCAGTATGCTATTGCCTTTGCTGAACAAGGTGCAGTGGACGTCGCTGTATGATTCTGTAAGTATATGTGAGGGCTGGGGTGAGTTTTGTTGACCACGCTGGGCGTAGGTCAAAGGACACATCGTCACTCTAAAGGGATCCAAGTCGGGCTCGCGCGTCGTCTGGCTATTTGAACGCATGGTGAGTTTGCCTAAGCTTCAAATGATCTACTTGCTAACTTGCTAACACATCTATACAGAAATCGCAGCACGGCAACTAATCTTTCTCTCTATTTCTCGGGCTATCTTCACGGACCAAGTCTAACGGAATGTCATTACGCTTATCAAGAAACTCTAAAATCACGAAAAAATGTCTCGCTTTTCTGCTTTCTTTATTTTCGCGCCGCATCGTATCATCCATCGCAACTCACGCAATCTCCTTGCATCCCCGCAATCTCTCGCTCAATCAATGGAACCTGTTTTCGCATGCTCGCTGATTTTTCTCTGTTCTTTCGTCATATCTCACTGTCATTTCTGATGCATATTTCTCGTGTCTGTTGTGTGTAGAATCTAGATAGAGGGGATTGAAGGTTATATATGTGGAATGTAACTCGTGTTTATTAACCGTTAGTCTTTGGTTGTGATGTCTTAAGATGGGGGCTTTGTTTATTAAATGGCCAATTGAACACCCCCATCAACAAAACTAAGCAACTCACTCTTCGAAACCCCTCCTCCACTTTCCTCACGCCTCATACAAGCCCTGACTGGACATGGCTTCATAAACAGATACTACAACCAGCTCGTCCCAAACGAACCTACATCCTGCTGGTGCGGAGAACCTCTTCAAGTCAGACAGCATATTCTGCTAGACTGTTCAAGCCACGCTGACTTCCATCACATCCTCACCACAGATAGAAGCGCCTCACCCTTCCCGAAATACTTGGGACCACGAAAGGAATTGAAAACTTCTGGTGTTCCTCTCACGCACAAATGATTTCAATAAGGAGTACAATGGTACTTTTTAGACTCTACTTCCGTTTTTGCTTGCTCTTCCTTTTCTTTTTCTGCCTCGGACGCCGCGCTTTTTATACCTACCATAATGTACACCTCCCCCACGTGACTCATCCCTAGTATCTCGCTCCTCGCACTATACTCTCTCTCTCTGTGCCCCGGCGAAAAGCGCTGCCCGGTTTCTTCTCTTGTCGTGAATGAGCCGGAACCGCGCCTTGACTCATTGTGAGGCTGCTAGCAGTATATAAATTTAGACTTCATCGTCATCAACATCATTTATCAAGTGACCACTTGTTTTCCCTCTAAGGTTCGAAAGGGTCTAAGGGGGAGAGGGCACCCTGGTGATTGGTAGATCAGAGCTGCGGGGCCTTGCATAAGAAAGGGGCATTTGAGTACGAGCGCAAGGTAAGTGATGACGTGAAGAGAAGCCAATACGCTCATGCGCTGAGAGGTGGTGATGGTGTAGCGCTAAACAATGAACATTTTTGCAAGTAAATACGCCTGATTTGGGCAGAAAAGTAAACGGTTTGCAAGTCACAGCACATTAAAAACTACATATTACTCAGTTAATGATGATTCGGAGGATCTTCCGGGACGAAAGTATTTATGCCAGTGCCCCCCCAGCTTGTTGCGATCTAGATCAAGTTGGAGAAAGCCACGCGTCGATGACGAGGCGATATTTTGAGGGCGCACGAGGGTCACCCGAAGATCAGGAGGGACCCAGATGAGCTTGTCGTTGTTGAAAACTATCCAGCCATCTTCGTTTAGTGTCCAGGCCACATGAGAGCAACTAAACTGGCAGCCCAGGTTGCACAGTGTGCGTGGTCGGGTAAAAATGACTTCGGGAGTAACCTTTAAAGGGGGCGCTATTTGAGAGTCGCCGTTCCGGGATTCTGGGAAAACATTCGTTGGTATGACTGATTGCCTGCCCCATACATGAGCATCTCCCTCCAAGGGCTGCCCTATTGTCTGATCAGTTTTTACATCCTGGATACGTATGGTCTTGTCCCAAGAGCCAGGCGCGATATATGTGCTATCTAGCGAGCACGCAAGGGAGCTGGCAAGGCTGTTATATCCCCTCAATGGCTGTCCTACTTGCTGACGAATTTGCGCGTCCCAGATGCGTATGGTCTTGTCAGAAGAGCCAGATACGATATATGTGCCATCTGGCGAGTACGCAACAGAATTGACAGGGCTGCTATATCCCCCCAATGGCTGGCTTACTAACTGGCGAGTGTATGCGTGCCAGATACGTATGGTGCCGTCCAAAGACCCAGATACGATGTACGCGCCATCTGGTGAGTACGCAACAGATGTGACATGGCTGGTATGTCCCTCTAATGGTTGCCCTACTGGCGTACGAGTCCGTGCGTTCCAGATACGTATAGTCATGTCGTCAGAGCCAGATACGATGTATGCACCGCTTGACGAGTACGCAACACAGTTGACAGAGCTGGTATGTCCCCGCAGCGGCTTCCCCACTGCCTGGTGAGTGTGTGTGCTCCAGATACGTATAGTTTTGTCCCGAGAGCTAGATACCACGTATGCGCCATCTGGCGAGTACGCGACAGAGCAGACAGCATTGGTATGTTCCTCCAGCAGCTGTCGGACCGGCTCACTAGTGTATAAATTCCAGATACGTATGACCTCGTCCAAAGAGCCAGATACGATGTATGCGGCATTTGGTGAGCCCGAAACAAATTTGATAGATCTGATATCAACCCCTATTGGCTGTCTTACTTCCTCGCCAGTATGTGCGTCCCAGATACGTATGGCCTTGTCCTCGCAGCCGTCTATGATGTATGCACCATCCCATGAGTGTGCAACAGAGTTGACAAATTTAGTATTTCCTCGCAACGGCCGCCCCACTGGCTCGCCAGTGCGTCTGTCCCGGGTATGAAGAGTCCCGCTGTCAAAGCTATGTACCTGGTATGCGCCGCCTGGTGAGTACGCAACAGAGCATATGTTGTTGGTGTGCCCCCCCAATAGCTGTCCAACCGGCTGACCAGTGCGTGCGTCCCATATACATATGAGCTTGTCCAAAGAGCGACATGCAATATATACACCATTTGGTGAGTGCGCAACGGAGTTGACAGAATAGTCATGTTCCCCCATTGGTTGCCTTACTGGCTCACCAGTGCGTGCGTCCCAGACACGTATGACCCTGTCGTCAGAGCCAGATACAATGTATGCACCATCCGATGAATACGCAACAGAATTAACAGGGCTGGTATGTCCTTTCAATGGCTGTCCTACTGGTTGACCAGTGTGTGCATCCCAGATGCGTATGGTTTTGTCAGAAGAGCCAGATGCGATGTATGCGCCGTCCGCTGAGTATGAGACAGAGTTAACTTCGCTGGTATGTCCCTCCAACAACTGTCCTACTGGCTGGCCAGTGTGTGCGGCCCAGATGCGTATGGTATGATCCAGAGAACCAGATACGATGTATGCGCCATCTGGTGAGTACGATGCACCACGTACAGCTCCCCCATGACACAAGGTAGCCAGCGGGTTAGACGTCCTCGCGTTCATTGCAGTGCTTTGTTCCGTTATCAGGCGTTGTCGTTGTCGACCATAGTGCACTGTGACTGGACTTTGGTCTCGCCAGAATGTTAACGTTGACACGTACAGATGGGGAGTACTAAGCATTGCTGGAGTCGATGAAAATGAAGTCGCAAACTCGCACATGTCTCGAAGAACTATTCTCATATCCTTGTCCAGATAGTCTACGCTCTACACAAGTGTAAGCTTCTCAACCAGGCTCTCGGGTCAGTCACGTACCATAGACCACTGTCGCATTTCGTAAAGTGCCTTAACACTCTCATGGAGGCACTTACTCAGGTTCACCACCTCCATCCAGAGCATAAATCGCTCCGACGCGAACTCGCATAGCATACTGTCGAGATCCTCAGATTCTTCCGCCGACATAAAATGGGCTATCCAGTAGCGACAAGCGTACACTAGCTGCTTAGATATAGCCTTCTTGACTCTGGCAGGTAGGTCCCTCACGTCCTTGTCGAATACATACGAGGACTCGAGGTTGCAGATGTTGAATGGTGGGTCCGGCAGCTGTATATGCAGGAAACAAAGTTGCGCTAAATGTGTATGGTGCTTTTTTGCGTCGCAATGAAACACCCTTGATCGGTTTTTGTCGAGCAGGTAATCAGGGAACGATTCGTGTAGTGTCGTGATCTTATGGGCTGTTATGTCCGATACATGCAGTACCGAAAACAGAGGACGTAGCGCCGCCCGCACCTTTATAATACTCAGCCCTAGCAGCCCAGCCATGACCTGTACCGACAGCGGTTCCTGAGCGCATATAACCGTATCAAGCACCAGTTTCGTCTCGGTCTTATCTCGACTGGTTAACTTTGGGTTATTAAGTGCCGCTTCAAGTATAACAGTGTACAAATCGTTTATGTCCTTCTCACTATCGTTCGACGAGCCTTTAGAGACTTCTAGGATCTCTTCGAGCCGATCACCAGCCCTGGTGAAGTTGTCGTTCTCAAGGTACCGAACCACAGTGGAAGCGTAGATGAACAGGACACCCGACCGTCCCACCAGAAATTCAAGATTAGATGTTGAAAGTTTCATATGCGACATAAGCTTCGTAGTTAGGTATGTCTTGATATCTTCCTGGACAGTCGGGCGATCAAGCTCGTGCAAACGCAGCTCGGTAGAGATGTCCTCTCCATGTTGACCGCGCATACGATCGAGTATCTTTGCGTCCGGACGACTTGCTATAAAGAACCTGACTGGAAGCTCTCGCACGCATGAAAGCAAAGCGTTCAGCATTCTGTCGACGCCATCATTATTGTCGCATTCGTCTAAGGCATCGATCACAACCACAAGGTCGGTTGGGAGGGTGTCTTTCACTTCATCGAATGGTTTCAGAACTAGGCCCTTGAATTGATCAAGTAGCGCTTGGTTGTGTACGTCCGGGTCCTCCTCTAGCACTCGAGATACAACAGATCGGAGCGGTCGAGAGAACCGCGATAGCTGGTACGACATCGTCGGTACGATTCGGTTCACATCACGACACGATGGCAATTGTCGAGAGCAGAAAAAGCTCGCAGCTAGCTTCTTGGAGCGTTCTAGCCGTTCGCAGAAGCTATATGCGATCGTGGTCTTGCCAGTGCCAGCCATGCCGTTCAGCCAGTAGATCTTTTGACTGTTGTCATCGCACGCCCATTCATATATATCATCTAGAACCTGGACACGAGTGTTCTCAGTACATCGGCCCCGAAGGTCGGACGATTCTGCAGAGTTATATTTCGCGGCTGGAGAGTGAGGGAGGCGTCCAAGCCGGGCTTCCTATCAGCGTCATTGCTTGATCAGCGATCTTATCTGGCAACCAACTCTCAACACACCGTTGCCTGTTCGTCGACAATCTTCAAAGTCTTGAAGCCCACATTGCTCTATGCGTGGATCAGCGGCATATAGACAGTACAGGACCTTGACGCCCACCGTTAACCGCTGAAGTAGGGTTTGGATGCGGCGATAGTGTTCGAGTATCTTGTCCGCGTCTGATTGGTCTGTTCCAATTCTAGTCTCCGATAGTTTTAGCCGAACCAGCTCAAGTTCTCGGTCAATCCCTCTATCTCGCATGGTTATCACAGGTGCCCGACGAGTATATCAGGAGCTTACTGCGCGAAGTTGATGATACTCGGTGCCATTACAGGTGGAGTCGATGCATCGAAGAATTCCGCGAGATCGTGGAATAGCCCGTTGAGGTCGTTTCTGAGGGTTTCATAGTCTGCACGGTTCTGGGCTGCAGTCTGATCGTATAGTCGGTTAGTAATGTTGAACGCGTCCACTCTAACTCATGTCTACCTCAAAGATCTCAACGCCCGCTACGATCCCTTCAACTGCTTGTTTGAGAGGGCCAAAACTCTCAAACCCTTTACCTAACGTGCTACTGAGAGCCTTGAGCTCGGCCCAGCGCTCACGCTTGGCATGTTGTTTGACGGTTGGTGGTGCATGTGAAGTGGAGGCCATTAGTGGGTTCAGTGTATTCCCATATGGCTCTACGTGTAGTGGCGGTACGGCAGGTGGCAGAGATGATGGCCCCGCAGGAGCTAGCACAGGCTGTGGGTTGCTTCCAGACATAAGCGTAGTATCTACTTGCTGAGTTGACTGGGTTGAGGGTCCAGGGTCGTCGGATGAGCTGGAGAATAGTTTGATTCGTTTGAGAGTTTGTTCATAGCCATATTTCAGGCCTCGTTTCTTTTTGCCGCTCATATTTTCTGGTAAGCAGGAGTACGAATTTCAAGAGATAGCAGACACAACGCAGTTACTGTCGTCGACAGTGGCCAAGTTAGCGCCTGGCGAGTACAAGGTCACCTGATACATCCACGGTCGCTCTACCAAACAAAACATCACCGCCACCCATAACTCTATTTTTCCCCAGCTGAGCCCGTGTCAAGTCCGTTCATGGGATAGAAAACTCGAAAGTGCCCCGTAACTTAGCCGAAGAAGCACAGGAGCGCGATTTGAGTACGTGAAGCACCGAATAGATCCTCGTTCCCGTGAGGTTTACTCTAGCTGCCAACCTCGCATCGGCGTACCGTACGTCTCCTGGCCTAGGGATAGATCTTTCAGCCACGTCCAGGTCTTTTTTGAGAAGCGTAGACTTTGCGACACTTTTGCTGAGATGACGATGGGACTATTCGTTCTGAGCGCCACTTGATTCTGTCTCGCGACCGGCGCTGCCAGTGGTTTCGTTGTTCTTTGTGAATGCTCTCCACATTGGACAAGGGAGACATTTGCGCACGCTTCAAGGATACGTATACTACAATCACCCAATCTACTATTCATAGCTCTTATGTATTGTCGTTGGCCGAACTCCATGGTTTTGCTCGAACTGGAGTTGGCAAATCTAACAACGGAATCGGACAGCCCCATCGTGTGCTCATCTCGTGAGTGTTGCCATAGTATTGAATAAATGATCCGGTTTGAACGCTAATAAACTCTGGCTTATGCGAAAGGCATATAAAAGCTCTTGTCGGCGCTATCTAGCATCGTCGGTCAATTACGGCTTATACATACGTTCGTGATGGTACCTACACAACTACCAAACGGCCCAGCTTTGGCCTCACCACCATAGCAAAAAGAAGTAGAGAGCGTTCAGGAAGTAATTACGGAGACGGTGCGTAAAAATGATTCGACCCTCCGAAAGTACACTTGACGCTCTGGATTAGGACATTTCCTGAGCTTTTAGATCAGAAAGAAAGGTAGAACGAATAGAGGTTACACAAAGCGCGGTAAGCTAAGGCCATAGTTTATGATCAATTCTCGGTTGTACACACTTGAGGCTACCTCCTAATATGGTATCTTTCTTTACTAGAATAGCGCATCAAGTATGATCTGAACCAGAAATCGGAAAATAAAAATTCACAACGATATAGTTTGTCAAATAGTGTACGTGTTGTAATTCAAACAAACAAGTCGACCACTTGGACATTGGTCCAACTCGCTATCGTGTGCGAGATCGCAAGGCAGCAGATTTATCGCACTGCAGGCTGTGAGACTCCAAGGATTTCAGCTCCCAGTGCCTGCACCCAATGGCCAATGAAGTTCAGAAGCAACGATTGAAACCGGGACAAACTACTTACGCGCGCTGGCAGTTTTGACCACAGTATGCAACAAGGTGACATTTTTCGCACATATAACGAACTCGGAGCCTCCTCTCACGCGTGATTGGCTGGATACAGCGAGGATTGGCGCAGTTTTGCGGAATACCGGTATCGTTGCTGCTAAGTGAATCCCCAAAGTGAGTCCAGGCCGTAAAGGTTTGGACAATATGCCTCATGATTTCCCCGTCTTTTGCGGAAATCTGACTCTCGTAGTTCGGATCTCTCCAGTTTAGATTCAAGTGATCCCATGCACGCCATTCCCCTAGCTGAAGAAACACCTTGCCCCACTCAATCTTCGAGTCGATAAAGAGTTCGGGAGAGGTTGACGCTGATTTGCTGATCACATCTCCAAGGGCATAGACGCCATCGAGGAGCTGCTTGAACCTTTCCGTGTTTTGAAACTCGTTTCCTAGGTATGTCTCGTCAGCCTGATCAAATAAGTCGGGTATCTGGCCGTACCTTCGTCAGATATCAATAGAAGCACACGTCCAACTAGGCCGACGAAGTCGATCTCTGCGAGCATTTGCGCAAGCTCACGTTGCTCTTGTCGCGTTGATATATTGTCTTGAGTATGACTAAAACAATCAGTGTAAGCACGCAGCGCATCACGCTATAAAATAACCATACCAAAGGTGCGAGAACGCTGGAAGAGCAAACTCTCGAATCTTGAAATGGTCGGGTACCGGAATACGACCTCTGTCTTCGAATATCAACCACAAGAACCGAAAGGTTGCTTTGGCGGTTTCCACGTGTTCACGAAAGGTAGCTAAAGGGTTAGACTCAGACATATGCGATATAAACATGACCAGATGCGCCATGAAATCGATAGGGAGTGACTTGGTGCTCCATCCGTTCTCTTGCCACACAAAAAGGAAACCAAGGTACGCCTGAGATACTGCCTGGCTGTCTTCCGAGTCGACGAAGCGATTAGAATCCTTAGGCCAGTAGAATGAATTCTTTATGCCGGCCATGCATACAGGTTCGAGCACTTGCCGGTCTCGGTGTGATCCCGCCAGATACAGTCTAAAACCGAG